>JAOCZM010000263.1:7500-176556 GCA_026122235.1 Vinca minor
AAAAGGAGAAAGAAAAAAAAAGCAAAAAGAAGACGATGAATTCATACATCGAGATAATATGTACTTTTGGATGGGTGCTAGAGTAGGAAAAAATTCTCAATGGTTCTTGTTCTTTAAATTCTCGAACATAAATGGAGTTAAAGTGTGAATTTGAGTACGTTTCAGAGAAGAAGAAAAAATGCTACATGGTAAAATCTTGTTATAATAAGCGTGTTTATCTCTACTTTTTCTCTCTCAATTTTGAATATCCTATCCCTTCGTTTCATAGCCAATTCCCCAGCCTAACGTTATAAGCCGAAAAGTCTTACTAGACTCAAGTGGATTGATTTGTCTTCATTAGTGGAGAGTATGTAACTTAACAAGGCTATCATTGTGTTATTATTATCAAGACAGTGCTTTTTGAATGCATAATACTGGTTTAAGTGTTGATTCAAGTCCATGGTATTGTCATAGTATGTCTCAAGTCTTCATAATAAGAGTCTATTAGCTTTGTTATATTTATTGTTATATTTGGATTGAAACTTTTTGGTGAATATATGTGGCGAATTTTTGAAGCTAGTAACGAGAACGTTGAAATTAATGGAAGGATAAATTTTTCTAAGTGGTTCTTTTTCCTATGAATTGTTCCCTTTGCTCGAGGACGATCAAAATCTTAAGTGGAGGGTAGTTGATGAGCCTATATTTTACCATTATTTTGGATATTTTCATATTTGTTTTGAGATTAATTGAGAGAAAATAATATATTAAATTAGTTTTTATGAGTGAATATGTCTAAAAATGTTCTTATGAATTTTATTCACTAATTTTATAATATTTGATACAGGTTTAGGGAATTTCAGACATTAAAGGAAAAGAAGAGTCATATTTGGCATGTGCAAAATGTCACCGAATCCAACTTGAAATAGAAGATCGAAGATATACAAATTTGTTACGTGCTAAAAGTTAAATTGGAATAAAATTTGGAGATTAATATAATTCAGAATTTGAAGAGTCATATTTGGCATGTGCAAAATGTCACCGAATCCAACTTGAAATAGAAGATCGAAGATATACAAATTTGTTACGTGCTAAAAGTTAAATTGGAATAGAATTTGGAGATTAATATAATTCAGAATTTGAAGAGTCGTATTTGGCATGTGCAAAATGTCACCGAATCCAACTTGAAATAGAAGATCGAAGATATACAAATTTGTTACATGCTAAAAGTTAAATTGGAATAGAATTTGGAGATTAATATAATTCAGAATTGGAATCCTACAAGGAAAGCAAAGCCGATCCAAGCAAGAAAAAGGTAAAAAAGGACTTGGAGTCCTTCACTGATTCGGATGAAAAAGGCAATATACCATTGCCTATACCCAAGTCCATCCCCCCCCCCCAGTTTTTTGATGATCTTTCTCGAAATGTTGTTGTAATTGATCCTACTGGAGTTTTTGATGATAAATATAATGGGTAACTCTATTTGCATCAAAAAAAAAAAAATAAGGAGAGTCAAGAACGTCAAACAGGGGCAACCCCTGTACATACCATAAAATCCATTAATCAATCCCTGTACATACCATTCCATCCGTGGAGCAGTTGTCAAGGGAGACGAGCTTCGAGCTCGTGGATCGTTTCGTCATCAGGCTACTTCTTTTATTTATGTTTAGTTTTAGCTAATTTTGTTGTGACTAAGACCTTTTTGAAGGTCGAAACTTTTATGGATATATTTGATTTTTATTAATTTATCTATCTCGACAATATGGTTAATTGTTATTATTTATTCTTAATGCTTGCGATTTTCTGATCAACTATTGCATGAATCTAAATTATTTGTAGAGGCTGAGAAGTTCTATATTTAATTGGATCACGGATAATAACAACATGACGTAAAATTGACTAGAGATAGATTCGATTTCCTTGTGTGGTTTCTAGCGAGTAGGAAACAAAAGCTAGGGAAAGTCCACGGAGTTTTATGCGGTTTTAGGTCTTAAAATCACGTAGAGATACGACTGATTTATTCTCTAAGGCTAGGAGCTTTTCGCCAAGAGATTGGGTCTAACTTATATTCGGGAATTTCTACCATTAAGCTAGTTGAGACTTAAATTGAGGAATCATTTATTTTACATAAAAGGAGTAGACTGGATTAGAGGTGTCTTAGTCCATTCGTGACATATTTTTTATTCTCTTTTAAATGCATGTTTACTTTATTTTTCCATTATTAGTTTTAATTAATTAATTCAACCTTATTTTGGTTTAAGTTAGGGTATAAGTAAAATAATTTTCCAGTTAGATATACAATCCTCGTTGGGAACGATCTTGTACTTACTACTTTATTACTTGTTGATATTTGTGCACTTGCAAATTTCGCATCACTCCTCTAAGTCTATTATAGGAGGAAATCAAGCAGAGGGAAGAAGAGCAGCAAAGGATCACAAGTGCAATATCTGCAATTTCTCAATTCGGACTGAAGAATACACAACCAAATGTTCAAAATTCTACAAGCAGCAAAATAATGTTAAAAATCAATGCTCTAGCTCTATCACAATTAAATAAAGACTGCCTGCAGGCAAAAACTAGTGAAAGAACTAAACAATGTGGTAGTCCTGGCTACAAGTGAATTTTACAGGAAATAATATGAGACATACCGCACAAAGCATACAAATTTAAAGCCCACTGAGGGACGTTGTAAATTGAAGAGAAACAAATCATTTTTCGAGGGTCCTTCCCATATGCTGGAGCATCCCGCTGAAAACATACTAAAACATTGCCAATGATCAGCCTACTTTATGTATTGCGAGACCCACTTGAAGCCATCACCATATCCCATTTTGCGTACGATACTGCACATGAATACCTCCAAAGGACGGACATTAGAATCTGCAAGATTTACCTTCCCTTTGCCAGTGGTAACACCAGTCAGTCCAAGGTGATAACACAACTCATCTTCTGAGGCAGCATATGGTATGTCAATCTTGTTTCCCAAGATGAGGAAAGGGACATTTGCCAGGGCCTCATCTGAAAGGAGTGCATCTAATTCTTTCTTTGACTCGGCAAATCGTTCTTTACCATATGCATCAACCAAGTATACTACCGCGTCAACCTGTAAATATGAAACTCGTATATGAATCAACTAGCAAACGAGGATATAATAGCATGTTGGTTAAGGGATAAGAAGATGAAATGAATACTGTTTGTTGTCTATAGAACAATGTGGCCAGAGGAAGTTAGTATTCCCGGAGTAAACATACTAAATCCTTAGCAATGTATAGGTAAAACACTCTACTGAAACAGGTGCCGTAGCAAAAATATGTTCTTTTGGTAACAAGCATGAAGCCAACCCATAATAAATATAAAAGTAAAAATGAACTTGTGAAATCCTCTCGTTGCACTATAACCTCAAGGAATAAACAAAGAAATCACTAACCCCCCCCCCTCTTCTTCTTAGAACAAGCAATTTCATTCCTGTCCTGATCCATCAAGCTTGTTTTTACATCCTTGAATTGGTACAATACCAATCGCACATGGAAAATTGTAAAACTCAAAAAAACTATAATTAACTTATGAGAATTTCTAAAATAAACAAGGTCATAGAAAGTTCAAAGGCTTTCCAGGGTTTCACGATGTAAGATAAAATGACTTTATCATCTCTTGAAGAAGCAATCACTCACGTCACGTAGCTATGACACTCCACCCCATAATCTCTTGGTGCCACTAATTACATATAGTAGAGCACTACAATACATCTCTTGAAACTCCAGAGAAAGGACAATGAATAAAGTTGTGTGTGTGTATATATATATATATATATGTTGAGTTCTGAAATGGCTTCTCATGCTTAAGCATAATCCGTAAAACTTGCTTGGAAAATCTCAAATCTTCCATATATGCCGGTAGCTTAAAAGGTCCTGCCCCCTTATGGTATCAGAGCCCAGGAATTTTGTTAGTTCATTATGAAGTTCATAATTCAACATAAGTTTTATGAGTATGTCTTTAAAGTTCAAAGGAATTTTGACTAATAAGTCTAATGTTAAAAACAGTATTAATAAAGAATCTGAGATACCTCAGAATTTAGATCTATTAAATAGATGGACAATTCCTAGAGTTGAACCTAGGACAATTTACCAGTTAGGAAATTTTGAAAAACTGGGTTTAAAACAAATTGTTAAGACAACAGAGGAATCTATTTCCTTAGATAATGAAGAAATGATAATTCACTTATTAAGTGAAAGTGATATTAATCCTTATAGGTATTCGGAACATAAGTTTATACATATAGGATTAGTGCAAGTTGCATTTAAACATTTAACCTTAGAAGGGTTACCTGAAAGTTTTATAGCAGTTTTGAGAGATGGAAGAAATCTTGATTGGAAAAAATCAATCATGGGTGTTCTAAAATCCAGCCTGGCAAGAGGGCCAGTATATTTTAATGTTTATCCGAATTTACAGCTTTCTTTAACTGATAGCAATATTCTTGATGCTTTAACATTAAATGTTAAAACTCATGGTTATAATTATGCTCCAGGATCTGAAGTTATTTGTATATGTTATAGGATTTATTTCAAACCTTTATATACTTTAAATCCTCACTGCAAATTGGCAGATAAAAAATTGAATGAAACAATTATAATTGAAACCAATTTTGGTAGATCTAATATAACTACTAGAAGATCTATTAAGTGGGATGAGATAACTTTCCCTGATAACTGGCAGATAGAAAGGGCCATGAGACCTCAGCCTGTTATACAGACAAATTTATTGAATGTAGTACAGACTCCAGAAGGATCTGTATCTTTAAATTTTGGAAATAATAATAGGTTAAAAGATGTTTCTAAATCATCAACCCCAAGATCTTGTAGATCTTTTATATCTCCATTAGATCCAGATATCCCTGGACCCTCAAGACTTTTTGAAGAAAATCTTGGACCATCTAGGTTATCTACCTCTCATATAAGAGAGGATAGAAAAGATGATAGTAGCAATGAATCTGTCAAGGATCATAAAGTTGATGGATTAAAATTACATGATGATAATATATTAAGAGCCTTTAATAATAAGAAGGATGTTGAGAATCTGTCTCAAATGAGTTATAATTTAGGTAATGGATAGTAAACCTAAAATTAACTTTAGTTCTGGTTCAGAAACCAGAAAAATAATAATGAATGAATTTAAATTACCCAGATGGGAATTATTTAGAACATGGTTCTTTGATAATTTTGATAAAATTAGACAAAAAGAATTTCAAAAAGAATTCTATGAATTTTGTGAAACACAGAATGAAATTATGCATTTTGTTCCTTGGTTTTATTCTATTTATATCCAAAATTATATTAATATTTTGGAAAGGAATTATAAATTAACAAATGGTGATTTGGTAAAAGATGTTAATCCTCCATTAACAGAGTTTAAAGTTGAAAATTGTGATTTTCTAGCTCTATCAAAATTATTTGAAGATGATATTCTAAATATTACTGTCAAACAGATTAATTTATTAATAAAACAAAATAATTTTGCAAATCTTAATTTAAATATATTAGGAGAGCAAATGATTTCTTTACATAAGAAAATTGATAGTGTAATAACACTAATGAATAGTCAAATAACAGTGGTTAAACCAGATAATGTTGAACCATTAAAGGTAGAGACTAATTTACAGAGTCCTCCTGAAATTAAAGACTTTAAGTCAAAGAAATCTTCTTTATGGGAGAAAGATGTAACTGAAAAGTTAGTAGAACTTTTAGGAAGTCAAGTGTCAAAATTAAGTTTAAATACTTTAAGTGAAGATGATATTAATCCTTTTGGTAAGGATTCTGATGAATCATCAAGTGAAGATAATATTAATGTGGTAATAAATGACTCAGATGATCATATTCATGCTGTAGTAAATGAAAAATGGGCTTCTAAGCCTATCCAAAAAAGGTATTATTATACTAAACCATCCCAATGGATACTCTTCGTGAAGAAGATAATTTTGAGCTTAATAATAGCTATGGTGGAAAATATATCTATGAATGGAACATAGATAATTTTACCCAAAACCAAATTTTTAGTCATATGCATAGAATGCTTATGTATTCTACTATTTGTAAAAATGAAGGTAATAGTGACCTTAATATTGCAAAAATGATAATTGCAGGATTTACAGGCCAACTTAAAGGTTGGTGGGATAATTACTTAAAACCTGAAACTAGAGAAGGTATTTTAAGGACAGTTAAACTGGAAAATGGTGAAACTAAAGAAAATGTAGTTTATACACTTGTAGTTCAGATTATTGAACATTTTACAGGAACATTTTCTGAAAATTATGATACAATAAGAACTTTATTGCAAAATCTTAGGTGTAAAACACTTACTGATTTTAGATGGTATAAAGATACTTTTCTAAATAGAGTTTTACAATTACCAAAGAGTGATAGTACTCACTGGAAAGCTAAGTTTATAGATGGCTTACCTCATTTGTTTGCGGAAAGGATTAGAAAATCTTTAAAGGGTAATAAACCTACTATTCCTTATCAGGAATTTACTTATGGTAAGTTAATAGGAACTTGTACCCAGGAAGGGTTAAACCTTTGTAATGAAATCAAATTGAATCAACAATTAAAAAACCAAAGAATTGTTGAAAGAAAACAAGCATAAAGGAAAAAAGAAAATTGTTGATAAACCTCCTTATTATAGGAAAAAGAAAAGAAAATACTCTAAAAAGAAATTAGAGGAAAAAGCTGATAAAAAAGGAAAAATGAAATCCTTTAAGAAAAATAAGAATTATAATAAGAAAAAAGACAAAATAATTGTCTGTAATAAATGTCATAAAGTTGGTCATATTGCAAAAAATTGTTGGACCAAAAAAGAGATTAAAAATCTTGAATTTGATGATGAAATCAAAGATAAATTATGTAAACTGTTATTAGATTCAACTGATAGTTCAGAACAATCTGATAGTTTAGATTTAATAGAAAGTGACTATTATACTAGTTCATCTAGTGAATCTGAATGTGAACCTTGTCAGATAGGACAATCATGTATAAAGAATCCTAAAAAGGATGAACAACTTTATAAGATGATATCACAATTTCAAGATGAAGATCATGAAATTAATGTATTAGAATCTGATCATTGGATAGAATTGTTAAAAACAATTAAGGATCCAGAATTAAGATTAAAAATGATAGATCAGATGGGTAATACTCCCAGTACCTCAAAAGGTAAAAATAATATAAAAGAAGAATTTGATATTAATAAATATAAGGAAGAATATAGCATGTCTGAAGTTCATAAAATGATCTTAGATAATAAAAATTCTAAGGAAAAACCAACTTCAGTAACTGATATTCTTAAAGAGATTGATAATCTTAAATCTGAAATTAAAGATTTAAAAAAGAAAAATATAGAAAATGATACTAGGATTTCTAATTTAGAAACCTTGACTATTGTAGAAAAAATTGATAAAAAATTTAAAAATAAAGCAAACGAAGAAATTCTTAAAGAATCTTCTGAAACTGAAAAGGAAGAATTTTTACAAATTCTAGAGTATGTTACTATACAAAAATGGCATATTAAGATTACTCTCTTAATAGGGAATTATTATTCTCAGGAATTTACTGCTTTATTTGATAGTGGTGCAGATTTGAATATAATTCAGGAAGGGGTGATACCTACAAAGTATTTTGAGAAAACTACCTCTAATATTAAACATGCAGGTGGTGACAGAATGGATATTAAATATAAATTATCCAAAACTATGGTTTGTACTGATGGTAAATGTATACCATTAAGTTTTTTATTAACTAAAAATAAATTATCAGTTCCTGTGATATTAGGACAACCATTTATAAATAAAATTTATCCTTTTAGATGGATAGATAAAGAAAAGATGGTTGCTACTTATAAGAATGAACCAATTACATTTAAGTTCATAACTAAACCTTTTACTAAGGTATTAAATACTTTATATGAGGATATTTTATATAAAGAAAAACAGTTAGGTTTTCTTAAATATGAAGTTAATATGCTTACAATTGAAGAAAAATTGGAAAATCCTAAATTAAAGGAAAAAATAGTTAATATAACTAATCAGTTTGCCTTGGAAATATGTAATGACCATCCTAATGCTTTTTGGGATAGGAAAAAACATATGGTAAGTTTACCTTATGAGGAAAACTTTAATGAGGAAGATATTCCTACAAAGGCTAGGCCTTGTCAAATTAATTCTGAATATTTAGAATTTTGTAAAAAAGAAGTTCAATCTTTGTTAGAAAGGAAAATTATAGGACCATCTAATTCTCCTTGGTCTTGTACTGCTTTCTATGTTAATAAACATTCAGAAATTGAAAGAGGTGTACCAAGATTGGTAATTAATTATAAACCTTTAAATAAGGTATTAAAATGGGGAAGATATCCCATTCCAAATAAAAAAGATTTATTGGATAGATTATACGATGCCTTGATATTTTCTAAGTTTGATTTAAAATCAGGATATTGGCAAATTCAAATTAATCCAGAAGATAGGTATAAAACTGCCTTTAATGTACCTTTTGGTCAATATGAATGGTATGTTATGCCTTTTGGTTTGAAAAATGCTCCCTCTGATTTTCAGAGAATTATGAATGATATTTTCATGAATTACACTGATTTTATAATTGTTTATATTGATGACATCTTAGTATTCTCTAAGACAATAGAAGATCATTTTAGACACTTGGAAATATTCAAGAAGTTAGTCATAGCTAATGGGTTAGTTATTTCTAAACCTAAAATGGTTTTATTTCAGACTAAGATAAGATTCTTAGGTCATAATATTGAAAAAGGTGAAATAATACCTATAAATAGAAGTATAGAATTTGGAAGTAAATTTCCAGATATAATAACTGATAAAACTCAGTTACAAAGATTTTTAGGAAGTTTAAATTACATCCTACCTTATTACAAGAATTTAGCAGAGGATACAGCAATCTTATATGATAGATTGAAAAAGAATCCTAAACCTTGGACTGAAAGTCATACTAAGGTTATACAAAAGATTAAGCAGAAAGTAAAAACTTTGCCTTGCTTGATGATATCCAATCCCAATTGGGATAAGATTATAGAAACTGATGCCTCTGATATAGGGTATGGTGGAATTCTGAAACAGGTTAATCCTGAAAATAAAAATGAAAATTTGATTAGATTTCATTCAGGAAAATGGAATACTGGTCAGAAGAATTATGCAACTATTGCTAAGGAAATTCTAGCCATAGTTATATGTGTTTTAAAATTTCAAGATGATTTATATAATCAAAAATTTATAATAAAAACAGACTGTCAATCAGCTAAGTATATGTTTAATAAAGATTTTAAACATGATGTTTCTAAACAAATGTTTGCTAGATGGCAAGCTAATTTAGCTCCATTTGATTTTGAAATTATTTATAAAAAAGGAGAAGATAATAGTCTTCCAGATTTTTTAACTCGTGAATATTTATGATACACTTAAATTATGTAGCAGAAGAAATGTTTTTAGATCAAAGATCTTATTATTTTATAAAGAATGAGTTAAAAACTTATTTATATGACCAAATTACTCCTGGTAATATAGATTTAAAATGTCATGAATCATTTGAAGATGTAATACAATCTCATATTGAAACATTTGAAGAAATGAAAAGATTAGATACAGAAATATTCTCTGAAGATTTAAAATCTAATCATTATGCATTTGATCAAATCGGTTATAATCATAGATTATATGATGATCCTTATAGTGTTTTATATGAAAAATCTATAACAGATTGGTCTAATGTTTATCATTGTACAGCTATGTCTGGTTACAGAGGAAATTCCTCTTATAGAGGAAGAGGTGGACGTGGTAGAGGATCTGATAGAGTCCTTGTTCAGCATGGTAACAAGAAGTTGATAGCTTCTAATATTTCTGGTTTATCCAGAAAAGATGATGATGAATATGCAAGGTTTAAAGCCTGGCAGAAAACTCAAGAAGGTGATACCTCGAGTAGTACAAGTGCTCCCTCTTTTGCTAGAATAGTGGAAGAAGGAAAGCAGAAGGATGAACTCATGATTAAAAATCAAGAGGAAAGAGTTATTTTACTCTTAAACGATAATGATATCAAATGGGAAGATCAGCCCTGGATCATATATGAGAAATACCTCAACAATATGGGTAATACCTTTGAGACTTATAAATCTCAAAAATATTATGAAATGATACTTTCTGACAGTGAATGTGAGTTTAATCACTTTACAGGTACTAATAAAGAGATTTATAATTTCTCAAAAATCATAATCAAGAAGATTATATCTATTGAGGATTGGGGTATATCTCCATTCACAGAAAAATTGTTCTTTATATAGAATACTCAGTTGAAATACAACTATTGGGATTATATCCAGGCCTTTGATAAAGTGTTCTTATATGAGAATGGTAAAAGAACCCATACATGGTTTATTAAATTGTGTTCTCAGATTTATAATCGAAAAATTCCCAACTGGTTTATTAACTGGTGGCAGTTCTATGGAGCTTCAGAGGAAATTTTACCTCTATTATTCAAGGAGTATTATATGGAATATATTCAAGTTAATCCTAATACGTCTAAAAGACTTTATCTAGGTTATAACCAGATGAATTTTTTTATAGAATTCTCAATTCCGTATATATGGCGGACTGACCCAATTATTGGTTCTGATCATAATAATTTATTATGTTTAAAGAGATGTTCATACACAAGATTTTGGGATACAATGATGAAGGAAGATCCCAAAACAAAGCAATTAAATTGTTTAGATACTCTTGATCATATCAAAGAGAAACTTGATAAGTATAATGAAATGAAAATTCAAGAAAGTTTGACTTTCCGATTTGGAGGTGATACTCAAAAGGTGGAAGATATAAATCTTTCAACTCAAGATATTGTTGCCAAATATTTGAAAGACTTAGGAAAAGTCTTGGCAGAAAAGAAGCAGATGGAAATGGAGAAAAAATCTGCAGGAAGTGAACTTCAATGACTAGTGTTAATAAATTTCAAGGACTTGATGATTTTGAAGATGCTCAAGATCCGAATGATATTGAAGTTGATCTTGATGATGTATTGAATACGTCATTAGAGTTTATAACAGGAAACTTGGATAAATCCAAGAAAGGAAAAGACAAGGTAGAGGAATAGTAAGGCATCTTTACTTTTCTATTATTGCCGACAGAATCATATTCACTACTTTTATAAAGTAGATTAGATTCGATATGTTTTAATAAACGACAAGCTTTAACAAAGCAGCTTTAGCTTTAATAATTTAAGCTACTATTTATTATAAGATTTAGAACTTAATTTGAAATCCGCAGATGTCTATAAGAGGCGGATGAGTTTTTAGGATTAGATACGCTTTTCTTGTACTTAAAAATCTCTATCAATAAGAATTCCCCAAGCTTGCTGTATATAAGGCTTCTCTTTGTATTTCTGTATGTTTTTAATTTCTGTTTTTATTTTTGTTTAAATTTATTTATATTTTGTTTTTGAGCCTTATAGGCTAAACTCTCTTGTGTTGGATTATGGCTGATTAATGAATCTATGGAAACTCCATGATAAAGATGTCTAAGGACTAGGGGTTTCTAAGAAATCTGGCGTTATGGTTAGAATATGATTAAGTATGAAGGTTGCTTCAGGAAGGAATGGCCGAACTTACTGTTAAGCCTGTTGAGCCCGTCAAGCCGTTGAGAGGATGAAGGCGTTAGGCGTTAAGGCGAGGTTTAGTGGCTGTTGAGTTCTGAAATGGCTTCTCATGCTTAAGCATAATCTGTAAAACTTGCTTGGAAAATCTCAAATCTTCCATATATATATATATATATCCCTCTCTTCTTAACTAAAGCTTCCAAGGCTATCCAATTAAGTTTCTCCATGGTAGAAAACAGACTACGAAGAGAAAAAGAGAGGGAAAAAAAGGTGTAGGTCATAGGCATTATCTAAAATCCAAATTAGAAAGCAGTCATCCATCCATATGACCAACTAGTTACTATTCAGGATTTACCAGTCATAGAGGGAGGAATAGAAGAGAGAGCATGACATGAACCGAATGAACTCTTCTTCTTTCTGTTTCCTTCTTGTTCTAGCTTTTATCCAATCATGCTACATCTTTCTTTCCAAACTGGTAAAGTGAAATGTGCGTGCTGTTTATTGGTCGGAGAAGTCGAAATACTTTGAGTACCTCATCTTGTCTTGATAAATAGTTTAAGTACCATTCAAGTCATTTTCCCCTTTAGGATTAGTAGAAGATGAGGTATGCTACATCTTTCTTTCCAAACTGGTAAAGTGAAATGTGAGTGCTATGGGAAGCCGAAGCACCACAAATATGAAAACCGTCAAACACTAGGATCGGCTTTAATCTAATACAAACAGAGTATCATTATGCAACCCCAAAAAAAAAAATCTAACGGATCCATAAGTATATATACCTGAATAAAAACGAATGAAATCAAAGTCAATAAAATAATACTCCCTCCGATTCAAAATATAGGTCTTTTTAGAAGTTTTCACACAAATTAATACTCCAAATCTATAATATATAAAGTTAGGAAAAGTTGAGGTAGAAGTTTGAGGGAGTGACATGTGGCATTTTGTGGTATGTGGACCAATTAGAAACTTACATGTGGCAATGTAAGCTCTCTAAAATGCAAAATATGTTGTGCTCCATTAGCTAATAACTTAAGCTAAAGTTTTAAATTGTTATTGAGATAAAATATGAAGTAAAAATTTTAGCTATAAGAAATTTTAACTCTATATATACACACACAAACTATAAATGAGTATTAATTATAACATACAACTAATGATATAACTCATGTATTAATGTTAATTGGAATTAGAAAAGTTTGAACTATAATGAATTATGATGTTTCAAGTGACTTTTGGAGTTCTTATTCATGTAAGGAATTTTTAAAGGCATGTATTAATGTTAATTGGAATTGGAAAAACTTTAACTATTGTTAGTTATGATGTTTCAAGTGACTTTTGGAGTTCTCATTCATGCAAGGAAATTCTAAAAGAGTTAATTATAAATTATAACTCATGTATACTTAACTCCCAAGACTCTTCAAGTTCATATAAAAAAGAAATATGAACCAACATACTTAACTTAAAGTTCATTAGTCATATTAATGAATGAAGTAGAAGAGTTTTGTAACTTTTATTATAGTAATTATATTTATTTAGTTCATTAGTTATATTAATAAATGAAGTAGAAGATTTTTGTAACTTTTATTATAGTAATTATATTTATTTAGTTCATTAGTTATATTAATGAATAAAGTAGAAGAGTTTTGTAGTAATTATATTTATTTAGTTCATTAGTTATATTAATGAATGAAGTAGAAGAGTTTTGTAACTTCATTCATTAATATAAAATATAATATATAAAGTTAGGAAAAGTTGAGGTAGAAGTTTGAGGGAGTGACATGTGGCATTTTGTGGGGTGTGGACCAATTAGAAACTTACATGTTGCAATGTAAGATTTCTAAGTTTATGAATAAAAAAGTAGAATTATTACATCTTATCTAAATTTATTTTGAGACATATTAACATGTTTTTCAGTTTTAGTTATATCTCTAAGTAAAATACAAGCTAGAAAACATTTACGACATCATCAAAAGAGATACAAATTAGAAATACAACTACGCATCGCGCGGGGATCAAACCTAGTAAATTAATAATCTTGAGACTTATAATGGAGGTATAAGTCCCAATAAAGGGGTGAGCAAATTCGGTAAAAACCGATTTACCGATCGAATTCGATTTGAATTTGGTAAATCGAATTCGGTAATTCGGACCAATTGAGTACATACCGAATTGAAAACTTCGAATCGGTTCGAATTCGGTATATGATTTTAGTGAATTCAGATACTGAATTCGAATTCAATTTTGTATTATATATATATATATATATATATATATATATATATATATATATATATATATATATATTAGCTAATTATATATAAAATAATATTCAATAGCCAATAATATTTAATAGAAAAAAAAACCTCCAAATCGGTCAAATCGGTAGAAACCGAATTCCGAATTCGCCAATTCAGTGAATTCGAATTCGGTAAATTGGAATCGAATTCGAAATAGGTCGGTATTTTCAAAAAAAAAAATACCGAAAAAACCAATTTCAAACTACCGAATTACCGATTTCGAAATCGATGCTCACCCCAAAATAAAGAATTAATAGATAGTACTTGGGAATTACACATTAAATGGTGTAGTATTAAATGGTGCAGGGGTAAATTAGTCCATAAATGCACAACTTTTTGTAAAAAAACTTATATTTTGCAACAAAAAACAACCCCTTAAAAAAACTTATATTTTGAATCGGAGGGAGTAATGAAATAAACGGCGTTACCTTGGCGTAATAATCCTTCCAGACTCTGCGAGTGATCTGATGACCTCCTAAATCAAAAGCTTTGAACTTAATTTTACTAATACTGAGCTCCTCCGACGTCGGATACTGCGTAGGTTATGCTGAACTAATCTCTGCAAATAAATTTTAAAAAATAAATCCAAAAGTGATCGAATTGGATCGGAAACTAGAAACAAAACCTAAGAATTTTAAAAATGACCTGGTCTTTAAGCATTTGTGAAGAAGAGTGGTCTTGCCGGCATTATCGAGGCCGAGGAACAAGATCTTAGCCTCCTTTTGCCATAAGCCGAGAGAAGCTAATACGCCGTAGAACCAATCTAAGAGAAACATGTTGGCTTGGCTGGGGAGTCGATCCACACAGGGAGAGAACTGTGATTTTTTGGAGTTTCTCTATATTCTCTCTCACTCTCTTCTTCACTGTGCCGACTCCCTTGGAGAGATGTAATAGTTACTTATTTATGCAGGACGAGGTCAGAAATTTGGTATTGAGGGGGAAAATTGCAAAAAAATCTTGGGGGCGATAAAAGTGACAAAAATAAAATTTGGGGGGCGAAATTGATAAAAATTTTCAAAATACACATAAAATTTTGATAAATAGTAGTATTTTAAAAAAAATTCCCCCCCCTTGTCTTCTGTCATGTTTAGTAAATAAATGACATAAATGATGCTGAAGAAGAGAATCGACCTTGAGTCAACTGGGATTCTTTTATTAAACTCGCGGGTCAAGGAAAGTCGGGCAACAAATGGGTCGGGTCTGTGGCCTATAAATAGGAGACTTTTGGACAGAATATATTATCGATGAAAACAGTTATAAACGGTTACCAACCTCTCCTAAATTATCTCTCTGCCTTCTACGAGCTCTGAGCTCAGATTTCTTCTCTTTTCTTTCTTTTTTCCTTCTTCATAATTCTTCTATGTAATTGTACCAAGGCTATGGATTAATTCATCAATAAAGTTGCTTGAATGGTTGTTAATTGAATTGATTGTATCATACACAACACTTTTGGTATCAGAGCTTTGATATTGGCATCAATGGTGACTACGAGGAATCAGCTTGGAGAATCACAGTCTATGGCAGCGCCACCTCTTTTGACGACTCCAGATACTAGTGATTATCAAATTTTGGCAGAATTACAGACGAATAAGATAGTTGAGCTGGACAGTTCAATTAATAGGTATGATGCTAAACTCAATAATTTTGAAAGTGTTCTAGTATCAATTAGTTCTGAGATAGCTACTAATAAAAGTGACACAGATGCTAAGTTTAGTCAATTGATGGAGCAAATGATTGTACTGAATCAATCTGTGTAGGACAAGTCTCATTTAGGGAAAACTAGCAAAGGACCTAATAATTCAACTCCAATACATCATATTAGGACTGGAAATGGAAATGTACATAATGTTAACACTGGAATGGGATTGGAGTCCAAGTTTGACCTTGGACCTATGGAGAGAGGTGATGTGAGGTTGCCAAAGCTTGATTTTCCAAAATTTGAGGGTAGTTTACCAAGAGAGTGGGTAATACAGGCTGAACATTATTTTAAGATACTGAAAATACCTGATAACCTCAAATTAGATGTGGCATTGATGTATTTTAAAGGTGAAGCTTGTCTATGGGGGCATGGGTATATATCTGAGTTTAGAACACAAAATTGGCAAGGCTTCATTAGAGCCTTATATTCAAGGTTTGATGCTAAGTCTATTTCTGGCATTGTTGGAGACTTCACAAAACTTAGGCAAACTGGAGATGTACATACCTATATGAAGAAGTTTGAATCCTTGAAATCTATCTTTGTTACTACTGGAACTAGAGCAACTCCAAAATACTTTGTGGATCTCTTTTTGAGTGGCCTCAAAGATGAGGTTAAAGGTGTGGTAAGTATGCATAGACCTGAGACATTGATTGAGGCTTTCAGGTTAGCTGTGGAACAAGAAATGTGTTTGCAATAATCCACTAAATCCAGCAGACCAACCTATACCAGCTATGCTCAGAAAAATTCTCCTTCTCAAACAGTTCCTGCAAGTAAGACTGCAGTCACATAGTCTTATGGGTCCAGAATTCCTTACAAAGAACCAATTAAGTTCAAAAGAATAAGCAATTAGGAGATGCAAAGGAGGAGAAAACTTAATTTGTGTTTCAAATGTGGAGACAAATATTCTCCACAACACAAGTGTGCTCTAGCTGAGGTAACTATGATTTACCTTAGTGATCAAATGGAAGAAGATAGTACTGATGGGGAGTTACAGTTGCTGCAATCATATAATGAAGAATGAGAAATTTGTGTGGGGGAGGAAATTTCTGAAATGGCACACATTTCAGTGAATGCTTTAACTGGAGCTACTGGTGGTGGGGTGTTTAGAATACCAGGACTTATGGCAAAAAACCATCATGTCTCTATTCTAATAGACCCTGGAAGTACTCACTGCTTCATAGATCCTAAACCGGTGAACATCACATTAACCTCAAGGAAGGAGCTCAGCCTTTCAAATTAAGGTCATATAGGGTACCACATTCCCATAAGACTGAAATAGAAAGGCAAGTGAGTGAAATGTTGAAAGAAGGGATTATTCAATCCAGTTGCAGTCATTTTTCTTCCCCAATTATTCTAGTTAAAAAGAAAGATAGAAGCTGGAGGTTTTGCATAGATTATAGGCAACTTAATTCCTTAACAATTAAGGATAAGTTCCCTATACCTATGGTGGATGATTTGATAGATGAGTTGCATGGGGCTGTCTATTTTTCCAAGATAGACCTCAGGTCTGGTTACTTTCAGATAAGGATGAATGAGAATGATGTGTCAAAAACAGTTTTTAGTACACATTTTGGGCATTATGAGTTCAAAGTGATGCCATTTGGACTCACAAATGCACCAGCCACTTTCCAATCCTTGATGAATCAGATTTTTGGTCCATATCTGAGGAAGTTTGTGCTGATCTTTTTTGATGATATTTTAATCTACATCCCTGATTTGACATCTCATTTAGAACACCTTAGGGTTGTTCTGGAAGCTTTAAGGATGAATCAGTTGTATGGAAAAATGAGCAAGTGCTCCTTTGCTCAAGAAGAAGTAGAGTATTTATGCCATATGATCTCTAGAAAGGGGGTAAAAGCTGACCTTAAAAAAATTCAGGATATGCTGAATTGGCCTAAACCTACTTCAGTTAAACAACTGAGAGGTTTTTTGGGATTGTCAGGGTATTACAGGAGATTCATCAAGCACTATGGTTTGATCAGTAAGCCATTAACTGCATTGTTGAAGAAGAATGGTTTTCTATGGAAAGAGGAGGCTGATGAGGCTTTTGCTAGACTTAAACAGGCTCTCAGTGAACCACCGGTTATGGCCTTACCTGATTTCACCAAGAGGTTCATCATTGAAGTTGATGCCTGTGACTCAGGCATGGGAGCTGTCCTTATGCAGGAGGGTAGGCCTTTAGCATATTTCAGTAAGGCCTTTGGTCCCAAGTGTGCTGGAATGTCTACATATGAGAAGGAACTCATGGCTTTATCTACTGCAATATTGAAATGGAGGCATTATTTAGAAGACAATTCCTTTATAATTAGGACTGATCATCAAAGTCTTAAATACTTGATTGAACAGAAAATCAGTACAGCAGCACAACAAAAGTGGATTTCAAAGCTTATGGGATTTGATTTCTAAATCCATTACAAGAAAAGAGCTGAGAATAGAGTAGCTGATGCCTTATCAAGGAAATTTGAATGTAATGCAATAACTGTGGTAGTTCTTGATTGGGTGGAGGATGTCAAGGCTAGCTATGAAGATGAGAACTCCTTATGGGCTCCACAGTTAAAGATTATGCTTATGTGAATGAGGTACTGAGGTACCAGGGCAGGATTTACATTGGGGTGCAGGAAATCAGAGGAATAAAGTGATTGAGGCAATTCACACTTCATCAATTGGTGGTCATTCAGGAGTACATGCTTGCTATCAAAGGTTGAAAAAAGTTTTTTATTGGCCTAAAATGCAGGACAACATACAGGAATGGATTAAGAAGTGTGAGACATGCCAGAGGTGCAAGCATGAACCATCCCATATCCTGGATTGCTGCAACCTTTGGAGATTTCTGGGAAGCCATTCTCTTGTATCACAATGGATTTCATTGAAGGCCTTCCCAAGTCAGGAGGCAAGAATGCTATTCTAGTGGTGGTTGATAAATTTACTAAGTACAGTCATTTCATAGGCCTCACCTATCCATTCACAGCTAAAGTAGTAGCTGAGGAATTTCTGGATAAGATCTATAAGTATCATGGGTTGCCTGAGAAGATGGTGAGTGACAGGGATAGAATCTTTACCAATCATTTCTGGAAAGAGCTATTTTTTGTTATTGGTGTGAAGCTCAGCTTAAGTACAGCATACCATCCTGAATCTGATGGGCAGACTGAGAGGGTAAACCAATGTATTGAGATGTACCTTAGATGCTTTGTAGCACATAGGCCATTGTTGTGGTTCAAGTTTTTGCCTATGGCAGCATGGTGGTATAATTCCAGCTATCATTCAGCCATAAAGATGTCACCATTTGAAGGCCTTTTATGGATACAAGCCACCTGGTTTTGGAGAAAATATCTTGATAGATGAAATTAGGAATGGAGAAGTTTCTAAGATGGTGGATGAAAAGCAAAGACTAAATGCAATCCTTAAAGAACAGTTGGTGATGTCAGTCAACAGAATGAATCAACAAGCTGACAGTCATAGAACATAAAGGGAGTTTGTTGTAGGTGACTTTGTGTTTGTAATACTACAACCCTACAGGCAAAAATCTTTGGCAGTAAAGTGCAATCAGAAGTTGTCTGCCAAATATTTTGGGCCTTATGAAGTGCTGAAAATGATTAGATCTGTGGCATATGAGCTTAAATTACCTAAAGAATCAAAACTGCATCCAGTCTTCCATATTAGTCAGTTGAAGCTTAGGGTGGGAGAAAACAACATAGCTCAGCTGGATTTGCCAAAAGTCAATGCTGATGGAGTGATGATGGTGGAGCCTGAATCCTTGCTGGATAGAAGACTGATGAAAAAGAATAATAAACTAGTGGTACAGTGGCTTATTTCTTGGAGTATTTCTTAGAGTAATAATCTTGGAGGATGCTGAAGAATTCCTCAAGAAATGGCCTTCTTTTTCTTGGACAGCTTGAGGACAAGCTGCTTAAAGGAGAGGGGAATGTCATGTTTAGTAAATAAATGACATAAAGGATGCTGAAGAAGAGAATTGACCTTGAGTCAATTGGGATTCTTTTATTAAACTCGCGGGTCAAGGGAAGTCGGGCAGCAAATGGGTCGGGTCTGTGGCCTATAAATAGGAGACTTTTGGACAGAAGATATTATCGATGAAAACAGTTATAGACGGTTACCAACCTCTCCTAAATTCTCTCTCTGCCTTCTACGAGCTCTGAGCTCAGATTTCTTCTCTTTTCTTTCTTCTTTCCTTCTTCCTAATTCTTCTCTGTAATTGTACCAAGCCTATGGATTAATTCATCAATAAAGTTGCTTGAATGGTTGTTAATTGAATTGATTGTATCAGACACAACATCTTTGCCCCTGTATTTATGGCCTCGTAATTAATTCAACCCATTCCCATGCTTCACGTGCTCGCAACACCAATTTGTGGTTTATTTGGATACCAAATAAAAACTTTTTATTTTGAAATTCACCTGTCAATTTACTTTTTTTTTATAAGAATTCTAAAATAAAAAACCAATTCAAGAAAACAGTGATCAAACATTTTATTATATTTACATATTAATCGTGTATTCATGATTTTTTCATTTTATTATATTTTACATATTAATTGTGTATTCGCTCTTTTTTTTTCCTAACTCCTGAGATTGCAAAATTAATACCTACTTTCATAAATGAAATTTTTACTCCATTATTTTTTTCATCATTATTGCAAGAGATACTTTAGAGGGAAAGATACTTGTTAAATATATTGAAAAATCATTAGTTTTTCTATTCTTGATGCACTATTGTGAATCAAATTGAGATGGCCAAATAATTTTGGGGCCAAATTGCATCAAATTTGAGCGTTGAGGTTTCAAGACTAAAATATTAAGAAAAATTATGATACATACCTTATCACGTTCTCACTAACCTTGTGATCCAGATTTTTTCATGATAAGAAAAAAGAAAAAAAAAGGCAAGTTGTTTTATTTGATAATTGTTTCCTCTTATCTTTTATTGACGTGGGAAATTATTACTCTCTCCATACCGAAATAAGGTTAATATTTTGGATTTCAAATTTTCACCAAAATAATGTTAATATGTGCAATATCAATGAAATTAAATGAACTTTTAACATTTGTAACATCTTCCTACTCTTCTTCTAAACACTTTTCCATTTTTCAAAAAAATAATAATAATAATAATTAATGATAATATATTAGCCAATTATGAATTTCCTAATTTATACGAAAAGTCAAAAAAGTTTAAGATAAATACTCTAAGAGAATCTTATTTGAATTGTTCACACGTGTGATTTCTAAGAGTTTGTCCAAAGTAAAATTATAAAATTTAAACTATTTTTCAAAATTAATATTATATATTTACAAACTTTCTGCCAATAAATTATAATATCTAAAAAAAATTAAGTTTTAAATTCCTAACTCCTGAGATTGCAAAAAAAAATGAAAGTAGTAAGTAATTTGAAAATCTTCATAGAAATCCTAACAACACCGTTATCCCAGTCAGGCTCCAGTGCGGAACGCCTTAAATTCCGCACGTGCGGGACACAACAAGGGCCGTTGATTTCATTTTTTAAGAGGATCAATGGTTGAGATTTAAAAGAGAGGTGAGAGAAAGGTAAAAGGATATATATGTAATTTTATTAGAGGTGAGAGAAAAGTTCATGGTGAAAAAGTCAAAAAGGTGGAGTTACTGAGGAGAGAAAAGTTGCGTAGTGAAAAGTAAAATAGGTATATTTCTACAAGAATGCATGTTCTCGTTAGAGAACACACGTTCTTGTATATTGTGAACACATTTTTTGTTAGAAAACGCACGTTCTTTATTAGAAAACACATTTTTTTTGTTAGAGAACGCAAGTTCTCTATTAGAGAAACGACGCGTTCTGCATCGATGAAACACATTTTTTTATTATAGAACGCACATTTTTTTATTAGTGAACGCATGTTCTTTATTATTGAACATGTGTTTCTGCAGCGATAAGCACGTATTCTCCGTTAAAAAACGCATGTTTTTTATTAGTGAATCGATGTTTCGATTATCAACACCCAGGTTAAAAGTAAAAAAGAGAAAAAGAAATTTCAAAGTTTATATCTAAAATACTCCTGTTTTTGATACTAAACTGTTGGATCAAAAAAGATCAAAAGATCAAAATCTAATAAATTGACAAGACGTCCTCAGTATATACTCGAATTTTCTTGCTCAAATGACCTGAGCCAAAGTGCCGTTATCCTATATAGATTGTCAAGCAAATTCAAAGAATCTAAAAAAAAGGATGGAGAGGGAGGAAATCCATATAGAAGGAAAAGCGTTGGAAATCAGCGTAAAGAGCAGCTGTCGTCATAGCGCACGCCAGCTAATACTCCTCTCCCATTTTCATATTTGTTTTTTTATTGGAAAAATTGCGCTCCAGGTCCAAAAACAATTTACCTTTTTGACGTTAGGTCCAAAAACAATGTTTTCACACTGGTCAATCCAAAAACAATTTATAATTGGTGGTTTCCATCCTTCCGTCAAAAAGTGGCCCCAGTCAATCGTCAATTTAAATTTTGAAGTTAGTCAACTCTTTTAGTCTGAGGGGTATTTTTGGAAATTTGTAATGATATACCCGGACCCATTTTAAACCCATTAAATAACCCGACCCGACCCAATGCCTGTACCCGTCGATCCATTCAACCCCACCCCTAATCTCCTATCCACCACCCACCACTACAGCACACCACCACGACGGCACACCACTCTCATACTTCTTCTTCCTCCATGCACCACCGCACACCACCCCCACATCTTCTTCTTCCTCATAAAATCCCGTACCCATACCCCTCTTCCCCTTCTCTCTCAATCATCATCACAATCCTACTAAGAGTTCATCACCTAAATAATCAAAATGAAAATATCAAATTCTACAGATGGCTGTGGTGGGATTTTTGGGTCTGGAGGGAGGGAAGCTCTTGCCGGTGCGGCTCCCGCCGCGGTGGTGTGCAGTGGTGCAGTTTTCGACAAGTCTAATTCCATGTCACAAGATTATCATCATCATCGTCAAGGTTTCTTTAATTTCTCGAATGGATTCTCGAGATCACAGCAACAACAACAGGAGGAGGAACAGGATCAGTATATGTCTCAACAGATCCGTATGGATAAACTTCGAGGAGGATTACATGGTTTTGAACCGCCGCCGCAGCCGTTTGTTGCTATTGAAGAAGTAGTAGAATCTAGTGGTCTCCAAGGGTATGAAACCGCTGGGATGTTGTCTGAAATGTTTAATTTCACTGATAATCCCGGACCCACCTCCGCCACCGGAGAAATATTGTCTGGGGAGTGGTACAAGGATCATCATCAGCAGCTTTTTCCTCCTCCGCCGCCGCCTCCGTCTTCGTCTTCCCTTCACAGGTTCTTTATCTGATAAGCTTAAGAAAGTTTCTGATCTTGGATTGCCAGAGATTGAAGTCCAGAAATACGGGAATTCTTAAATGGATTAATTGTATTCACAATAACGGGTTTGTTAATTGCGACATTAAGCTTCAGAACATTCTTTTAACCCGAGATGGAGTCGTAAAGATTGCTGATTTTGGATTAGCAAAGAGAATTAATAATAATGGAAATGAAGGAAAAAAGAATTTTGGGTTTGAATTGAGGGGTACGCCTTTGTATATGTCGCCGGAGATGGTCACCGGAGGTAATCAAGGGACGGCGGCGGATATATGGGCACTTGAGTTCGGGTCGGGTCAAAATGGGTCTTGTGGTGTTGGGTTTAAAATGGGTCCGGGTCTATCATTGTAAAATTCCAAAAATACCCATCAGCCAACAATAGTTGACTAACTTTAAAATTTAAATTGACAGTTGACCAGGCCACTTTTTGACGGAAGGACAGAAACCACTAATTATAAATTGTTTTTGGATTCACCAGTGTGAAAACATTATTTTTGGACCTAACGTCAAAAAGGTAAATTGTTTTTGGACCTGGTGCGCAAATTTTCCTTTTTTTATTTGTTACAAATTAAAGAATATTCCTTCTCATCTTTTAATTCTCCTTGCTTGGTGCTATAAATACCCCCCTATTAAACCCTTTCCGGCCTTTCTTCTCTCGCTTATCCTCTTGGCCTTCATAGAGGTATGTTATTTATTTTTGTTGTTTTTGTTTTCCTTTTTCTTTTTAATTTCTCTTTTTTTCAGTTGTTTTTAGTTTCATTTTTCTCTTAGATTAGGCTCTGTTCTGTTCTTAATTTGTGAATTTATTTTTTGTGGCTTTTCTTAGGGGGTTTATGAATTGTTGATTAACCGTGTCTCTTGTTTTGATGTCCAGATCTTCTTAAATCGACTTTTTTTTTGTCGAATTAATCGTTAGACAAAACTTTTGGAATTTTGGGGTTTGTGTGAAAAGAGTAGTTTCCATGTTTAATTTCTACAAAATTTCATGACATTATCTGTCTTGATGCGTCGGATTCGCATTCTTCATTCCTTCTCAGTAGTCTTTCTCTACTGGTTCTACGTGTTTTCATGAACTAGCCCCCCCTTCAATTCAACCTTAGATTTTTCATTTCATCCTTTTAATTTTACAACCCTAGATCCCCAAATTCGAGTTAAATCAATTCATAAAAAAAACCTTTGCTAAAAAACACACATTCAATCGAATCCAAATCATCTAAAAGATGGCATCAAGACAACAGCCAACAAGTTCAGGAGGGTCCGAGGGTGACCCAAGATATGCCACGTTTGATGAGAAGAAACGGAAGAGAATGATGTCAAATCGCGAATCTGCCAGGAGGTCTCGTATGAAGAAACAGCAGCACGTGGATGAACTCGTCAATCAAGTGAATCAATTGAAGAGTGAGAACAGTTTCTATGATGAGAAGATTGATACCACCTCCCAATTGTACCTAGCTGTGGCTTCTGAGAACAGTGTTTTGAGGGCTCAAGCTGCTGAACTCACTGATCGATTGAGGTCACTGAATTCAGTCATTGAAATTGTGGCTGAAGCTAATGGGCTTGCGGTGGATATCCCGGAGATTCCGGATACTCTGATGGAGCCATGGCAGCTGCCTTGCCCCATTCAGCCAATCACTGCTTTTGCTAATATGTTTCAGTACTAAGATCCTGGCTTCATTCAAACCAGTGTCTCTTCAAGAGTATTAGGTGTGTTGGATTGAGTTTGTTTTGTATCTCTATTTTGTCTGTAGAGATTCTAATGATTTTCAGATGTTGGTAATAGTTGATGTATTGCCTGAATATGGATTTGATTGATCGAGGATATATGTATGTGTGTGTAATCTCTTTTTTATTTTTTGTCTGTGGCAGTGATTTGTGTTATGTTAGTGAATGGAATCAAGGTTTGAGATACATACAGGGTTATAATAAGATACAAGGCAGGCAAAGTTGTATATGTGAAGGTGTATTAAATCAAACTTATTATTATTTAAGATAATATTTAGTTTTGGTAATTACTAGTTTTATTGTAATATGTTTATTTAGTAGAATCTAGTCAGATTATATTTCTTAGACATCTCAGAGAGATTCTAGGAGGGTTTTTACTCCTATAAATAGGGGAGTTGTTTACCTATTCTGTGTGGCTTTTAAGTATGGTTTGGAATAGAACTATGTTGTAGTTAGGATTATTGATCCTTATGAATTTGTCTGCTCCTCTCCGTAGTAGTATTTGTGAGATTTGATTTTTGTGTTCGTATTTTAGACATTCACCACCAAAATTTATTTATTTAATATATATGTTTCCGCATTAATTTAAAAATTCTACAATTGGTATCAGAGTCATTTAAAATTCTACGGAAGGTTTTTAACTTCTAATAATGATACTACTTGGACACATTTTGAGTTTGGTTTGGGATTTTGAGTTTGGGTCTCAAACTGAATCAAAACTTACGATTCAGTACTTGTGAGTTATGTTAAGTGAATTTATGATTTTTACATCTCTTATTTGACTTGTTTTCATGTTGAGTCTCTATGCAAATGTGGGTTGAGTTTGAGTCTCATAACAAACCAAACTCAATCCAGAACTTGTCTAAGCAGACCGACGCCAAAAAGGCACTTTAACGCACCATAGCAGATAACCATGATCAACTACTATTTTTCTTCTTTTTATTGCGGAGTACGATGAGAAACTAGTCTAATTCACAATACCATAATGCATTCGTGCAAATATTTCATCAAAAGAAAACATAGTGCTTGGATAATGTTTGAGTTTGAGTATCAAACTAATCTCAAACTTAAGAACACTATTCAATTTTTTTTTTTTCCAAATATTCGTTCAAACTTAAATTTTGGCCTCTAAAATTGGCGGATAAGAATAATGTTCTTGGGTTATATCCACCCGAATCAGATATTGTTTTTGGGTCAAAAAACATGGATTATATTCAGATTTCTTGAGACTCAATTCAAAGGTGATCTGGGTTTGAATTTGAGACAGGACAAAGCAAAAAAGCAAACCTTATCCAAGCACAAATATCTCAAGTACTTGAAGGCGCAAGACAGATTTCTCTATTAATTTATCTCTCTTATTTTCTAACTTATCCATTTTTTTTATTACAAAATACTCATAAATTAATGGATGCAATAATATAAACAAACAAAAAATCAACTCATATAAAAGAGAGTTCACGTGAGTTAATTTTTTTTTACAAGTATTGAATTTAGTGTATGGGTAGGTTGTAAAAATATGGTAAATTAAAAATAAAACTACTCGCCTCTGAAGAATGGAAGGACATCAAACACATTGTAAGATTAACACAAAAGAAGTAGAGTATCATGTTTATAGGGTAGGTTGGTTACCTTTATATATTATCCAAAGTTTAGATAAGGTTACCAAAATATCATCACTTGAGTAACAACAAAGTTTCCCCACATGCATAATTTTATCAACAACAACATCTGATCAAATTAATCAAAATAGTATAGTGCCACCAAAAGCTGAAGATAATTGTTCATCATCAAGTAATTAATTACAACAAAGACAAATAATCAGTTGTCGTAGGTACGACACTCATCAGTCTCGGGATTGTCCTTGCAATAATTCTCTAAGGGGTCTGATTCTTTCCCCCTCTCCCTTTTGTGACTAGCAGCTGCACTCAGCTCCTCCACCTCATCCCATGCTGCTGCACACTCTCCGCTTACTGGGTCCCCCACGCATGCTTCCTCAGCTGCCTTCACGCTTTCCGCCACCTTCTCCGACAGCTGATCTGGTCCTGCACCAACTGGACGGAGGACCATGTTCAATCTTCTTCCCATCGACGACCCAATTATAATTCTCATCTTCCATGGATTGTTTAGGGACTGGAACTTGATGCAGGTGGTGGTTCTTGGGGATATTGCTGCGTTGGCGAAGACTTTTGTCGGGGTTGAAAGGCTAACTCCGCCCACCGTGCTTGCCATGCTATCCTTCAATTGGATACTCTGCGCTTGTTGGGGGATTGTTTAGATAAGAGAAGAGGGCAATGCTTATAATATAACCAGCATTTGCTAAACAAATGTTGTACACACGTTTCTTATCATCCTTTTTTGCCAATAACAAACTCCCACGTCACAACTGTCAAAAAAAATATTACACGATAAATATGGGTTAATTCACATTCTTCATTAATTAAAATGGTTTAGGGTTCAATTTAAAAGTTGAAATTTTGTCAATACAAAGTCCAAATTGAAAGTTATTGGTATATTATAACTCTATTCAGAAGTGACAATATCTCCAACATCTTATTTTAAATGAATCCTTGTTTGTGGCTTGAATGAAATTGGAGTGTCAAAATAAACACCAGAAAAGGATTGATATGTTGGAGAAATTGGATTTTCTCAACATGTTAAAGAATAATTAAAGTGTCGTGAGGATATATTTGAACTAATATAAATATATGTTGCACCACGCGTTTTTGAATGTTATTGAGTTTATCACGAAGTGAGTTGCGCAAGATTCGCAATGATATATAATATGTGAGAAAACCAATTCTTGGTGTGAATGATAAAATTAGCTTGAACTTGTGTGCAGGCGCGACCTGCGTACACGAATGTCAGACAAAAATTCGCGGGCCTGATCAGCCACGTTTTTGCTATTGGTTTAAGTTTTGAATATATTCAAAATTTGTTGTTGTAATAATTGTATATCTACTATGAATCTTTCGAATATTCAAAGTTTCATTTGTTATAATAGTTTGTAAATCTTCTTGTAATAATTTGCTAATTAACCCCATTCTTGTGCCTATAAAAAGCAAAGAAGTGCAGCAGTTTTGAAAAAAAACAAATATTCTCTTCTCCCTCTACATTGTCTATCATTTTTCCTTGCACTTCATATACATTTTGCCTAAGAGTTCCAAACTGTTAAGACATTCAAATGTGTTGTTTCTTCTGCTTCAAAGAATCAGTTGAGTTGGACGTTGTACCTTGGGCGTTCATTGTTCTAGGAGGCCTTAAGCTGATAAAGGCAGGACAAATTGAACTTAAGGGGAAGCGGAATACTGCTGTCTCTTCCAGGATTTTAATTCAAAACCGGTTGAGGTTCTAAAGTTTATTTATTGCTGTTTTCTGTCCAGAATTTGTTGTTTTCTGTCCAATTTTTATTTTTCTGGCCAGAATTTATTTTTTCTGTCCAAATTTTATTTTTTCTATTCAGTATTCCAAAAAAATTTATCCAACATGATATTAGACAAATTTTCAATTTTGTGAGGTTCTGATGGGATTTGAAGTTGAACTACTAAATATCACGAACACTTTGTGATATATATATATATATATTCTTTGAAAAATCTCCATAAACGTGCTAGTCTCATAAACATTTGAAGACTTTAGCCCAATGGCGGAGTTAAGGGGGCTAAAATTTTCAGAGACAACGAATTTTTTATTAAAAAAATTATTTTTTGATATTTTTTTATAAATATTAAATTTTATCCCCCTAAAAATTTTCAATAAAAATTCGCACATAAATTCCTAAGTCTGTCTGAGCAATGAGCCAAAAGTGCAGCTATCATCATCACACACGTATCTTTCATCAACTTCAACAAATGCTAGTAATGGTTGTTTTTGTTTTGTTTTTTTTGCTAAGTAATGGTTGTTTTTGTTTAAGTAAAAGAAAAATATTCATTTCACATTAATATGTGGCCCCAGCTAAAGTGCAACTTGGACGTCCTTTCAACTCTTCTTCCTCTCCCCAAAATTTTCTTTCTAAAAATATCTTCTCCTTATTCTCTTCTTCCTCTTCCATTCTCTAATGACTAGATCCAGCCCAAAAACTCTGACTTCCGATCGGATCTAGCCATTCTCCACCCTTTTTTGATGTTATCACCCTTCCTTTTGGCCACAAACATCGATGAAATTTTTCTAATGTGTTTTTCATCAAGATTCAAGACTTTGGGGCGAGATATGTTGTCAATCTTCTTAGATCGGCTAGTTGGTGGTAAGTTATGGATACCCAGTTTTGATTTGGGCCCTTTCTTGAGTTTCCACCTCTTTATTAGGCGATTCTTTATATCGTTGATACTCCATGTTCTTCTGAATCGCTATCTACGAAAGAGGTTGAAACCAAGTGCTTGCCTCTGGAGTTCGAAAATGGAGATGAAAATGTTGCGGAGAAGACTATCTTTTATTTGTTTGTTAAATTATTAATAATTATTTTAGTTGCTTCCCACCTATGTTATTTAGGGTGTGAGTTATTATCTGCTAAGTTGTGTAACTTTTATTTTCCGTCTTGTTTGATTTTCTTTCTTTCTCAACTCCTCTCTTTTGTTATATTAGAGAAAGAGTTTGAAAACGTTTCAGATTATAATGGCCCGAGCAATTTTTCAAAGCGGTACAGGATAGACTCGCTAACTTACTTGGCCATGCATATTCCACAAATAATTTTTTTGCCTTAAGAGGATTGAAAATCTATAAATGGTTTTGGAATTTTTTTGAGAGCTAATAAAAAATAAGCAAATTGGTGTGTTTAGTTCCTAAACAATTTATGGCCAGAGATAAAGTTTTTAAATTTTTTTTTATTTTAAAATTCCCAAACAATTTACAATTGGTATCTAAGGTCTTTTCGTAAAAAAGAATAAAAAAATATAAATTCAACAAACCGAATTTGAAAACCACTTTCCCTCTTCTACATTAACAAGAATATAAATTCTTCACAGAAAGATGGTGGAAGAAGTAGTAATCCATTAGAGTTTTGGATTGCAGAAACGTGAATAAATGATTCAAAAGTTTAAATGTCTGGATAGAATTTAGTCAATGATGCGCTTTTAAATATTCAGTACAAGAATTTATTCTTTCAGAAAACCACATTTAGTATTGCTCGTGCCCGATCCACGAGCTTGGCCAAAAAAAACTGTTCAAACACCAGCAAGAGGTGTGACGAATGAATAAGATGGCATGGAATTATTCCTCCGCAGCAATAATACTGATTTCACCTTTCTCCAACATGTCATAGAATCCTCGAACTTTTCTCTGCTCGTTCCAGTGATGCATCTTCCATAAGCCACCAGCACCCAGGCCAAGTACAAATCCTATGATTAATTCCTTTATCACACTTGGTCCTTTCAAAGTGGCATGTGCAACCCTATGGCCAGCCATTTTACCCTAGTTAAAATGGTAGAATATCTCTGCAAATGACAAGCAAAGCAAACACATCTTATCATCAGTTGAGCCCTATAAATTCCTGCAAACTAACCATATGCCCCCAACTTAAAACAGATTATCTGATGCTCTTGTCAAGGTAAACAAACTTCATTTTGCAGCATTTACAGCAGAATAAAATACATCCTTACTGTTATTAGTATAAGTTAGTTTTTCCTGAGATTCAGAAGACATTTTCATTAGCTACTGTATGTGTTTGTGGTCAGCACTCAATTCTGAACATAGATAGAGAGGCCAGCAAGTGTATTTAAACCACAGTCCTCCTACTTCAAGAGGGGGTAGGTACTGGAAAGAGCCATCCTCAGTTACATATAATGACACATCCAAACAGGGTATTTTACAAAGTTCACCCCCTCAAAGAAGGAAAAAGAAAATTCTTCTCTGATAAGCAAACATTCTATTCTTAATTCTATCAATGTTACAAGTCCCCATCTAATACCCATGAAAAAGTTACATAATTCATATTGTTCAAGCAGCAATATTTATTTATCTCTGTGAGACTGTTATTTACTTATCCATCTCTGCGTAACTGTTACTGTCCTTGATGAGTAATATATCGCCACCCCCTTCCCCAAAAAAAAAAAATACCAGCTCCATATCAAGAAAATATAAAACACTGATTTATTAAGATTGGGATGCAAATTCTTCTCTCAATAGGATTGCAAAAGCAACATTAAGTGGTCTCAAGAAGATCAGCCAAGCAACTAGCTTGAAAAGAAAAACAAGGAGCTAATTAAACAGATCCATGAGCTAATTGCACAGATTGATGTCGGCTTTAAAAGCATTAAAAGGACAGTCCAACCCCAAGCCTGATTGAACCAACTCCATAACTCTATGATAGCTAGGAAACATAGATAAGCTTTTGAAGCTCATCCACCCAAAAAACAAACCATTTTAAGAATATACATGTACAAAATTCAAAACAAAAGAAGGTAATGCAGGGAAAAGAATATGAGGCTGTACAAACATATTTCACTACCTGCAGGTAATTGTTATCGGTCGGCACATAACAAAACAATCATTATTAGCAAAATAATAAAACATTAAATTTCAAACTTAGATACCCACTAACATTTGAGCATTCAATCAAAATGATCTATGGCATCATGAGCAAAAAGAATAAATCGTTGAATTTCTGTACCTGACTTGGGTATATACTAACATTGCATTCGATCAAAACTCAGAATGGTTTTTAGCAAAAGAATAAATCATTGTATACTAACATTCGAGCATTCGATCAAAAGTTCTATAGCTTTCAGAAAAGGACAATTCCTAAGGTCCACTGCTTTTCGGCATTTTATGCGACATACATGACATGCTCAAGGACAAATAATCATGAAATAATCTCAAACATCAGTAACAGGAACAGGCGAACAGCGATGAACAACAGATCCAGATCCGAATGATCAACTCAACTATTGTAACTAAAATCTTGTCAGGAACATATATTTTCACATAATTGGATAGTGGAACCTTAAAATTACTCGTTGATATCCGATGAATGAGAATATCATAGGGTAGAAGACGATCGAAAATTAGGGTTTAAAGGGAGTTTACCTGAGAACTGGAGAGTCGAACGAACCCAACAAAAGCCTATTACTGTATAGACGGAACTTGGAAGAAGAGAGAAAATATATTTTGGTTCGGAGTTTGACATTTTCTGCTTTTGGCAATTTAATGCCGTTTGTTTCGCTGCCACTGCTTTAGTCTTTTTCTATTTTCTTTTTATTTAAGGATAGTGTTTTTGAATAGAAGGATAAAAAACTCTAATAATTAATTATAATTTGAGACAAAAGTATAAATATTTCGTAAAATCTTTTTTAAAGGCATAAAAGGGTGAAGGGCTTAATAACAATACTTACTGTGTCCATAAAAAACAAAAGTAGAGTAGACGGGTTTAATATAAATACTTACATGATCCAAAATAAATTAGTGAATATAGTAGTTATAAGCGTATAGGCACTAAAAATGATCTCATGAGAAATCCGTTATAGGTATACACCAATTTTTTTTTTTTTTTTTTCTAAATAGTAATTACTTAAATTTAGGCTACTTCTAATCAAACTAATTTACGATATGCTCTGTTTGTCAAAATAGTAAATCCGACCCAAAAAAACAGGGAAAAACATTTCATGTGACTTGCACATATGTCCGATTATAAGGGCAAATTAATCCGACTCTTTGTTTCCCTCTAACCCATTAAATGATCTGTCCATACCCGTTCGACTCGACCCTTAATACCCGATATATATAAACAAAATGACCGGAAGAAAGCCCTTGACCGGAAGAAACTCAATAGAGTCACTCATCCAAATTTGTCAAAATCTTCTCCAAATTTGTAGAAGAATGAAAAATCTTTCAATTAATGGAAATATTTGAACCAATTGAATGTTACACTATGTTAATATAGATACGAAATTGGGGAATTATACTATGAAATTTGGTTCGGATTGGGTCTTCAAGAAGGCAAAGAAAGTTAAGTTAGGGTTAATTGTAAGAAGATGAAAGAGGAGAAAGGGGAGATAGTTAAGGTTTTTACATTTTGGAAGGAATCTAATTTCGGATAATTACAATGATATTGAACCAAGTATTTCTCATCGAACTAAAAAAAGACATTTAAATTTAGCAAAAATGTCATTCTTGATCCAACATCAGTAATTAAAATGTAAATAACCTCCTCAATTTAAATTGGGAGATTAGCCTATTTGGTCCTCAAAGTATTTTCGAAATTATCGTTTCGTCCTCAAAGTTTTTTCACTTCTCCATTAGTCCTTATTGTTTTTACGCGCTTCATATATGGTCCTACCACCGCAAACCTGGGCGGATTCCGACCAATAACGAGCACGTGCGTGTCACGTGAGTTTGCTAGAGGGGCAAATTTGTCCAAAAAAATACATCCCCAATCCCACCACTCTTCTCCTACCTCCACCACCTCACCACCGCCTCCTCCACATCCCCCTCCACCACCACCACCACCGCCTCCTCTACCAAGTCCTCTACCTACACCACATCCTACACCTCCAGCTGCTCAAAAACCTCTACCATGGCCTCCTCCAAGTCCACCACCACCTCCAAGGCCGCCTCCTCCACTCCCTCCTCCACCACCGCCCTCCTCCACATCCCGCTTCACCACCTCTATCTCCTACACCTCCAGCTGCTTAAAACCCTCCACCACCACCATCCTCCACTCTCTACCGCCACCTCTCTCCCTTCCTCCACCAAGTCATCCAAACCCTCCACCATCTACACCTCAAAGTATTGGTCTGTTTGGTCCTCAAAGTATTTTCGCGCTTCCTAAATAGTCCTCATTGTAATTTCGCGCTTCCTAAATAGTCCTCATTGTAATTGCGCGCTTCCTATGTGGAGGACTTGGTGGATGAGGCGGCAGCGATGGTGGTGGATGGGGAGGTGGAGGAGGCGACCTAGTGGAGGCCATAGTGGTGGATTCGTGTAGAGTGGAGGAGCAGGAGGAGGTCTTAGAGGTGGTGGTGGACTTGGAGAAGGTGTGGTGGTGGAGGGAGGGAGTGGAGGAGGCGGTGGTGGTGGAGGGAGGTGGAGGAGGCGGCCTGGAGGTGGTGGTGGACTTGGAGGAGGCCATGGTAGAGGGTTTGGTAGAGGAGGTGTAGGAGGTGGTGTAGGTGTAGGACTTGGTAGAGGAGGCGGTGGTGGTGGTGGTGGAGGGGGAGGGGGAGGAGACGGTGGTGGTGGTGGTGGTGGAGGGGGAGGTGGTGGAGGTAGGAGAAGAGTGGTGGGATTGGGGATGTATTTTTTGGGACAAATTTGCCCCTCTAGCAAACTCACGTGACACGCACGTGCTCGTTATTGGTCGGAATCCGCCCGGTTCGCGGTGGTAGGACCATATATGAAGCGCGTAAAAACAATAAGGACTAATGGAGAAGTGAAAAAACTTTGAGGACGAAACGATAATTTCGAAAATACTTTGAGGACCAAACAGGCTAATCTCCCATTTAAATTTTGGTAGTAAAATACAATAATAGAAATGTATTAACTTGTAATTAAGCGCATCAAATTAAGACAGTTTACTTACATTATGAATGGGAAAAAAAAATGAACAATATTGAAAGAAAGAAAGAATCCAAAGCAAAGACATATCCACACATTGCCAATTCAAACCTTTTGATCAATTTCTTCTTCAGTCTTATCCAAAACTCCTCCTGCTTCTACCTTCTTGAACAGCGTTACCATTCCCACCGAAAACACTCCTTTCAAAATCCTAACGCTACCAATTAACACCGTCAAATAATATAACCACCATCCAATGAAATCAACCACCCCCAACGCCGCCGCCGTCCTCGGCCGCAAGCTCCCTTTTCAGCTCAACTACAACCACCAAAGAATCAATCTCATCTCTCAATCTCCACCACCACAGTGACCCACAGCTAACGGCCATCGCCACCTTCTCCACCCATCTTTCTTCCTTAACAAAACCCATAACCGTATCATCAACCACCGGTTTGACCACACTCGTCGACCAAAACCGCATCGTTTCGTGTAAACCCAAGAAGAATAAAACCCGGCTCACCAAACCCGTTTCTCGACTGAAAACCGAACCTTCGATTCCGGCAGCTATGGTTCCTTCAATGCCCAACCCGACACACACTTGAAAGGCGCATAGAAGAACCCACGTAGTGTACAAACCCGGTTGGGAAGATTTGCTGAAGAAGAAAGTGATTTTACCAGTAAGGAGATGAAGAAGGGCGGCAATGCTGAGGAAGGAAAGAAGTGAATAGAGAACGGTGGAGTTGACATATAGGAAGAGGAATGACAGGAGATGATCGGGGCCCAGCGCGGACTCTGGGTTTCGAAGGATCGATAAAAGATAGTGGACCGTGGAGAGACGAGATAGGAGAAGAAATGAGAGGGGAAGGAGGAGGCTAAGAAGGGTAGTTGTGACTATTTGAAAAGCTTCCCTCCAAATGCCGCTTGCAAAACCAACACCTAATTTCGACTTCATTTCCATTACTACTAATCAACCAAACAAATCTGAAAATATGGTATTTTGCTTAGGAAGATGAAATCTTGAATCAAATATATAATATATATATATACTCACTAAATTAAGTGGAGGGCACGACTTGCATGAAGTTTGGACTTAGTCGAATTCCATGACTTTTGTGAGTTCAATGCAGGGGAGCTATCGGTTTTCAGCAGAGGTGAATTTACCTATAATTAATTACTTTGCTTCAATCTAAAGAATCGTGTAATAAGGTTTGTTGATGTATTATTATTTATATTCGTCTGAAATTGATGTGACAAAAGTTGACGGAATATGGTGCCACCTGGTTTATCTCCATTAATAAATAAAAACAATGAAGGAGTCTCTCTTATAATTTAAGAGAGATTTGTCGCCAACCAAGTTACTATAGTTAATAAAAATTAGTGTCATAATAAAACTCTATTATCAGTTAATAATATCTTCACTATTTAATTCAAATTGAGAATCAACTACAAAGAAGTTGGCTAAATTCCCATAGGGAGTAACTTACAAATTTGAGACGTCATTTGAAAAATAAATACAATAAAACCTCTATATAGTAATACTCTCGGAATCGTAGAAAAATATTATTATAGGGAGATTACTTTTGAATAGAGGCTTACATATCAAAATTATAATTTTTAAAAAATAACTAATATACATTATACGATATTTGGAAATGTGTCGCTTCATATTTTAAAAATATGAACTTAAAAGATATATAATATTCATGATTTTTAAAAAACAAATGTACGTACATCATGCGTGTACATGATGCATATATTAGATGTAGAAGATTTATTCATGTACATATAGTATATAGGAAATGTAAAAAAAAATTGTATGTACATCATGTATGCATTTAAAATATTCATTCATGTCTGTTGTATATTCAAAATGTCTTTTCGTTTATTTTTTTTTATTATTATACATATTTAAATGTTAGCACAATTATACATTTCATTATCATTTCAAATCATACATTTTCTACTTCAAACAAGTCATGTCACCTAAAAACAAACGAACTCAAATCACTGAAAGTATTCGTGTCGAGTTGCGCAAAATGAAAGAAACCAACACTGATTGTAAGCAACAAGATCTTGCAAAATTGTTAGAAGATACTCATAAGTTTAAGTTGTCGCAACCAGTAATATCCAAGACAGTCAAGAATTCAACCGACCAACAAGGAGAAGTTCTATCGAACCCGAATGTAAACCATAAAAAACAGGCAAAATATCATTTAAAGGTTGTGGTATTAACACAAAAAAATTAAGTCATTGTCACATACAACTTTATATAAGTATTTCATATCATCTTAAGTTTAATGTAACATAGTTAAATAATTATGGATATTTATATAGATATGTATAAATATATTTAAAATTTAATGTTATTTTATTACTATATGCAGGTAATTTTCTTAAGGGTTGTCCTTAAAAGACATGGAATATTACAATGTAGAGTTTATTATATTTATAATTGGTTTCGAGTTGAGACAATAATTTTTTATTACTATATAAGGAGGTTATTTTTATATAGAGTAATACTGTATCACTTTTAGAGAATTTACAAAAACTTAATTTTAAATTTTGTGATGAAATCTAATTCAAATGCACAGTTTAGGATCTTATGCGTCATTCTTTATATACTAGAACAAATAATAAATTTATTGCACATGAAATGAAGTCATTAGTGTAGGAAAGATTATGAGTTGCCAGGATTTGGAAATTTCCCATGCTTAAGAAATTGAGTAGTGAAGCAGAAGTGTAATGCAAAATGTTTAGTAATTTGCTTCCCAAAATGGGAAAGGAGACGAACACTTCCCCAAACAAAGTAAATGTAACTTCGATTTAGTTAAAATAATAAATAAAAAAAATGGCAAGTGTTCAAATGGAACATGAAAACGTAACTAAATTGGTCTTAGTTACTCTTCGGGGCAGAGTGAAAAAAGGGAATGGGGAAAAAACTGTAACACCTACATTCTGAATTTATTTTCCTTTGTCTTTCACCTTTTTTTTATTATGAAACTTTGTCTTTCCACCTTACCAAATTACCTCTAAATTAATGCCGTCAATGTGGTTTATTTGTCATGTCATTTATAGTTTGCTGGTAACGTATCCTTATCTTCTACCAAACTAAAACAGGGGGGAGGGGTAGAGCCGTAGAGGAAAGCAAAAATCCCTCCTTAATACCTATCTTTTAACCCTCAAAAGTTACTTCGAGAGGAAGAGGATTACACAAATTATATAGAGATTAAACTTTCTCACTAATTAGTGAATTTGAAAATTTTAATACACCCCTCACAGATAGATTGGACACCTAAACCCAGTGACGGAGCCAGAAATTTGTTATTGGGGGGCGAATTTTTTACTGAAATTTTTTAGGGGGTGAAATACAATATTTATAAGTAAATATCACAAAAAATAATTTTTCCCTATAGAAAATTTATCATTTCTAAAAATGTTGCCTGAACCGTGAATAACAGTAATAAAAAAAAAAACTTAACATTAAACTACTTTTGGCAATTAGCATGGGTGGGTACGTAATATAAGTAGACTCCCTCTTCTGCCGGACTGACCAATAATTTCCCAATCAGGGTGCCACGATCAACATAATCCACTCTATAAAAAATTCATTTCCAGATAACAATATTCTTGAGCTAATGATTCAACTTTAAAGTACTTACTAAAAAATTGATGTTTTTAAACTAATCATGACTAATGAGAAGAGTATTAATAATCATCGTACGAATGCTAACTTTTTTATTGATCTTGTCTAAAATAATCTTTGGGCAGTGTGTAATATGTTGTTAGCGTCTATTTAGATTGGTTTTTAACCGGAATTAAAAAGAAAATAACCTTTTTCAATTAAATTTAGTGAGAGAAGAAAATAGAAACCATAAAAAAGGGAAAAATGATATATTTTTTAACTTTAAAATTAAAAGCAAATTCAAATGGACCAGACTGCCAAACATGCTCAAATGTCGTTATAGATTGTATTTATTGACTTTTGGTTTGACAACTTTTTAAAAAATTTATCTCAGAAATTGAAAAAATAATTTGTTTGTGAAATGAAATTTATAATTCAAAGTAAATATTTGTATTGAAAAATGTGTTAAAAACGGTGCACAAATGAACTCATTTGGACTACCGAGCTCAAAGCATGGAGTTATTCAGCCAAAAAAAAAACAGATTGAAAAGAAGAATGGGGGATCTATTTCTCTAACTGGTGCGGTTGCGACCTAAGCCAAGAGAGAAATAACGATTGTACTTGACCGAGGGAAGGCAAAGTCAACATTGAACAGATTTACTCTCCAATGAAAAGAATTCCATACCATCTGTCATAAAGTGGCATGTATCCACTATGTATCTAATGCAACGTGCAGCGAGACTATGCACATTAATCTGCAGTAGCACCAGCTAAGGGTTGGAGAGCTTTCAATGGGTTCAAGATAACGCCATCAATCAGTCCATACTCTTTGGCTTCTTTGGCACTCATGAAGAAGTCACGGTCTGTGTCCTGATTAATCTTCTCAAGGCTCTGACCGCAATGGTATGCCAAATAACCGTTCAAATTTGCCTTGTGATGTAACATTTCATTAGCCTGATAGACACAATTAGAAATTTCCTGTCAGGAATTAGAGGAGATAGGGCTATAAAGGATGTAAAAGACTTCTTGATGTATATATGTATAAAAATATAATTTCATTTTGTTCCCCGAGTTCTCTTAGTAGCAATCTAGTATGTGCAAAGAAGTTTCCCTAGGGCCTGACCCGTGGTGGTGACCGGAGCCGAACCTACCCAAACTTTTTTTTCACCAAAAAAAAAGAAGTTTTGATTTCAAAAGAACGCTGCTGAGTCCATCTTCTTGAAAATCTTGATTTTACGAGTTTTTACCCACTTTACGTCCTCTACTGCATTACAGGTCAGGAATAGAAGTACCAAGGATATAAGAAATGATGTTACAACACTAGAACAGGAATTGTACAATGATAGAACATCAGAGTTACAAGAAATGCTTAACAACAAACCCAAGAAGACAATGGATTTTTTTATAAGCAAAAGTTCTAAAGCCTTAAAACTGACAAAATATCTGAAGTGGCATACTTAAAATTAAGTAGATTGCCGGTGAAAAGATTAAGGTTCCCTCGGTGGCTAACAATATCAACAAGAAATTCCGCTGGAAAGTACTAACAATATCAAATGCTGGAACTAACTAAATGATATGTTTGTAGGAGGCGAGTTTCATAAGCTGAGAGTCTTACTGCATGGATAAATAAAAGCAGAATACCAAAAGATAGAGATATTGTAAGAAATAACATACCTGAATATCAATATCAGTCTGCCCACCTTGTGCTCCACCAAGAGGTTGATGGATCATTATCCTAGAATTTGGAAGGCTATATCGTTTTCCTTCAGAAGCCATCACAAAGAAGATTTCAGTAATTTAAGCAACATTGATCAAAAGTTGCAATAGATTTTGTATTACTAACCTTTGGTGCCTGCACTGAGTAGAAAAGCTCCCATACTGCAAATTATTAGGAAAAAGAAGTAAAATCAGTTCTTCTATCAAGAATCACCAACTGATAAATTTCTTTGCAGTTGAAACAGTATCGTTCGAACCATAATATACCCAACTCATCAATAACACGCAAAAGATGACAACTCAGTCCTCATTAAATTCACACGCTATAGGATTACATATAATATGCTGTAGAACCCCAAATTCACCTCTAATTGATGTACAATAGATCCCAAAACTTCTCATAAACTGACCAAGAAGCTACATACCTAGGGAAATATCTGTAAAGTGCGTAATGGACTAATGGCATGAGAATCAAATAAAATCTAATTTAAAACTAAAGACACCTGAATCAAAGCATTTTTTTGCGGAAAACACATGAAGAGCTAAGAACTTTTGGAAAGTCTTTACAGGGAACTATCAGCTCAGTTCTAAAGGTATTTCCAAATCCAATAAGACCTCCTTTAGCAAAGAACTGTATTAAAAAAATAAAATAAAAAGGCTGGTGTTAATCAAGATTACCTAGCAGCTAGTCCGACGCATACAGTGGAAACATCAGGCCTGATATGCCGCATTGTGTCGAATATTGCCATACCTAAGGAAGTTTGGGCAAGCAGAAAAGTACCTTAATTCTCTTGAAACAACTACATGAAAGAACGTCAAAACCTGCAACTAAAAACACCAACAAGGAATACAAGATATTACCAGCTGTAACTGATCCTCCAGGAGAATTTACATACATGACAATATCCTGTACAAAGTAGTATCAGCAAAATCAGTATATGTAGAGATACCATTTCAATTATAAAAATAAAAAAGGCAAAAGACAACTTAGGTGCTATAACTTCATCAAAACAAATTAAAATATGGCAAAACATACTGCTACTTCGGAAAACAAAACTACTACTGCAGACGGTTCATTTGTGAATAGTCAAAGAATAAGAAATGAATAGGTACCTTGTTAGGATCAACAGCATCAAGATAGAGAAGCTGAGCAACAATAATGTTCGCCATATCATCATCAACAGCTCCACCACAGCGTATTATTCTCTATATATTTTCATAAAATAACTGAATTAGCAACAAAATACACTACCATAGCAGAAACTGAACAAATAAAAGGTGATAATAAAAATAGCAACAAAATAGACAATTTACATATTGAAAAAGTTGGCTGATGACACTCTGGAACCGCTCTGCAACCATAGGAGGTGGTCCTTGTCCACCCTGTGCATAAGCTGGAAAATAAGGCGAGGATGGAACTTGCAAATCTTCCCTATAAATCGCAGTTAATTCAATCAATCACTCAGAGTAGCTCAATTCAATGTTTTAGATATTACTACCAGCAATAAAATCAGTTGTAGATATTGTCAATAGTTCAATTTTATCACTTAGAGCAGTTCAATTCAACGTATTAGGTATTACTACCAGCAACAAAATCAGTAGTAAATATCGCAATTAGTTCAATTTAATCACTCTGATCAATTCAGATCCATATATTAGGTATTAAAAACAGAAACAAAATCAGTTTATAAATAATAGAAGCGTTCAAGCGAATAAGGTTACCTAATCGACAAGATACCATCACGTAAGCTCCGATTATCAGGCGTGGTGCGGAATTCACCGGAGTAAACAGCCTTGACGGAGCAACGCCGAGAGCTTGATTTCTTCAATTTCCTGGAGGAAAAAAAAAGCAAATTCTGAGTTAAAATTACAATTGGAAGGATAAAAATTAAGTAATTTTGTGGAGTAAATTGAAAGCTTACTCGATGCGGACGGGTTGGAAGGGGAGAGAAAGGGATTTGAGTGGGGAAGGAGAGGAGGAAGAAGAAGAAGTAGGGTTTGGAGAAGGAGGACAGCAAGTGGAGTTGAATCTCAGAGAGAAAATGCACGATTGAGCCATTTTTACAGAGAGAGAGACTGAGAGAGGCTTATCCAGTAGTGTGGTGGCAATAGGCAAACTCAGTCGAGACGAGACTGGGATTATGGCAAATTAATGATATTTCCACCAGCACCACATCTTTTATTTTCTTCTGGACTTTTGCCCAATATTTCCATATACTGTGGTTTTCCCTCCTCAAGAAAAAAAAGAAAATTTTTTACTGCCCCCAAAGAAAAAACATAAAGTTATATCGCTTTTCTTTATTTCTTCATTTTTTATGCCTCCAAATTTGAAAAAATAAATTGTTAATTGTGTGAGAAAAAAATTTGAAATCTATTATCTAATTTTTATCAATCTGCACAATAAGTCCTTCTTTAACCACATTCAATTTTGCTTTAGCACAAAGACGATGAATTCATAACTTTTAAATTAATTACACTTTTAGTCCTCAGTAATTTTAATATATTATTTCAGAAAGCTGTTAAGAGAATTAAATGTTTTAACATTCATATTTAGGTCCCTATATTTTAGAAAACTACAGTTTGACCCTAAAAGTCTTAAATTACCCTGGGAGACCCTTAGGACTATAAAATTTTAAGTGAGTAATTATCCTACATGTATTAATCAAACTTGTGTTTAATAACAGATTTATGAGAAGATCGTGAGCCTCAAAACTAAGGTGAATTCCCTCCTAAAAAATTGAAATATTAATTCTAAAAATAATATAAACTGCTCGTAAATAAAAATCTACATTTTAAACTTAAAGACAATCCTGGATAAATGTAATTTCATTGGCATCGCTGGAATGTTATTGGAATTCTGGACTTCTGGTTCTATCGGTGGGAGCTTGCACTGTGCCAGGCTAGTCACCCGTACGAGGGCATCTCGAACCATCGATAGTTCGGTTATTCTTAAACGGGATCCCGGGCCTGTTGGGAAACAGAAAGGGTAGGGAAAGCATTGGGCTGACTGATCTCCTCTGTGAACCTTCAGTGTCAAATGTTAAGACTGAATGTTTCCCAAGTCAGGAGGTTTGACTCTAGAACTTTAGTCTATGAACTTGGACTGGCGGGTACCCCAGTTTTCAATGTTTAACATTAAATGACAGAGTATGTGGTTGAAAACCATGGTCATGTTTGGTGTACGGCTGGTTATGGACTTCTATATATGGATTTTTGGTCTTCTATTTTTAATATCAGAACTACATTATCCAGAAGGAATAAAATAAAGAAAATGACAAGTTAATTAAATTTTATAATAAATGTTTTATAAAATCATTTTTAAATCACAGGCACCCACTTCACTAGTTTTTTAAGCTCATTGTTTTATGTTTAAAATTTTTAGAAAATTCAGGATTGTAAATATCAAGCGCAAGAATAAAGAGTAACTTAAGAGGCTAACATGATGCTTTGTCATATAGACGAAGCCAGAGAGTAGAGTTGGTGAAAATAAACAGATTAGAAAAGCAGTTGTCTCTTGTAATCCATGTTCGAAATGTATCAGTATGTAATTCTGTAAATATAAAGAAGGATATTCCATTTTATTCTAGAACCAGTGCCGAGAGGCACGCGATGCCTCGACCCGAGAGGGATCCGGATAATCACAATTATTGTATTGTCTTTTACAAAAAATGAGTTTAATTTTTTTTAACAATATTATATTAGAAACACTACAATACAATTTTCAAGCCAAGAAATAGTTTTAGTTCTTATTTAGGTCTAATTACCAATAGCGATAAATATCAATTTGTAGAATTCTTATCAAGTCCCCCAAATACTTTTTAGATAGCAGGCTTAAATTTTTACAATAGTGCAATATATTATTGGTCTCTCTAATAAAAATTGAATACTTCAATTAAAAGTTAGAGAATTTAAATTTTGTCTAATACATTTCGTTTGGCTTCAACTGTTACCACTATCAAAGCCTCTTTATCACAAACTGAAAGGGCTATTATATAAAGAAAACAAATTACAATGAAATTCTGCATCTTATTGAATTGTCTTGCTGAAAATGAACCAGTAATCAAAGAATGATAAAGAAGAATGTAAAGAAATTTCAACAAAGATCACTCATTATTATTACAAAAGAAAAATGATTTATTTTTTCGAAAACAGTACAAAAATGAAATCACAAAAAAGAAGAAGAATTAATTAGTTCATGTTGTTGAGAAAAAGAAATGGAAAATCTTATTTTTGGAGGTAACCAGATAGATATGGCGAAGGAAGGAAGGAATTTTAGCTATTGATTTTAGAAAGTTGCTCCAAACAATCACCGGTGACTTCTTTAACCCAATCATCAAACTTTTTGAATTGAGGTTCTTCACCGACCATCTCATTTAGACAGTCATAACAAGTGTCAACAAAAGTTGAAACTCCTTCAACATCAACCATGGCCTTGTAATAATCTCCAGCCGATATATCTTCAATTACTTTATTGATATCATCGTCCGCAGATGCATAGTTCTCTTTGCACTGAGTTAGACATTCTCGGGTTTGGGCATCTGTTGTCGGGTCACTCAATTTCGTTGCAATTACCTCTTGTACGAATTGGTCTGCTCCTGCTTTTACGCCCATTACTGTCGACTCTACCGCTTTTCCAATTTTGGCCTGCATTTCTTTATTCACAGGTGGATCTTGAGTCGGCTCAGTCACTGTAGTTTCTAGAAGCCCGTTCACTTCACCTACATTGGCCGAAGAAGAAGATGGAGCAGAGGCTGGAGAGGCACTTGGTGCTGATACGACGTTATCGGTTGTTGCAAAGGTTGAGCTAGTTAATACCAAAAGAGAAGTGAGAGAGATTAAAAGCAAGAAATTAGGACGACGGTGGTGGTTAGGGTTGAATGCCGCCATTGTTGGCTCTTCCTCGGCGGTATACAAAAAGAGAAAAGCAATCAAATGATGAAAATATAAAAAACAGAGGAAGAAAATGCTTGAATGAATTATTTTTCAAAGGGAGAATTTGGGAGGAGAATTAAATAGGAGGTGGAGGAAGAAGGGCCCGAATTTGTTTGTGGAGGTAATGCTTAAAAATAGGTTATATTTGTCTTCTCCTTCTTTTGCTTGGGTTGGTTGGTTGTCCTGACTCCATCTCCTCACACAAATGCTCTTTTTCCTACTTGTTCGGATCTATAAAATAATTTTTTTTTGCTTGGATAGTTTTATTTTTTTAAATAAAAGTTTTAATTCTTCATAAAGATAACTTTATTTGAGAGATGAAAAAATATAACTTAAAAATAAAATTTTGGTAATAGTTGTGGTTTTAAGAGATATCCAAATCAACCTATACTTAATTCATAATAATATTGCTCCCCATATACGATTATAAAAATTAATAATTATGTCATTAACCTACAAGCAAAGGTCGATGAATTGGGTACAAAATCTCTTAAAAGCTTTCCAAATACTTTTTTTTGGGGGGAGGGAGGGTTAATTGAAGCTCTCCGGTACAACAAATACAAACAAAAGATACAAACATGTAGATAATAACCATCTACCGGCCTTCATGGAGATCTATAGAGAATACAATTGTCCGTGAAACATTGTCGCTATCAAAAGCACTCAGATTAGAGGAAAAGATTGACGATGTACCATCTGACTCAAGATTGTTGATGACGGCCTAAAATTTGGATGGGAGTTGGAAAACAATGTCATATAAAGTTTCTTGAACTAAAATATTAATACCATGCTATGGGGGGAGCAAGACAGCATAATTATGAGAGATATAAAGTCATAATAGCTTGGAAGAAACCACAACAAGGAATAACTAAGCTTAATGTTGATGGTTCGATATTTTTTAATCCAGATAGATGAGGCTTTAGTGGTTTATTAAGAAACCATGTTGGGGATTGGATTGGAGGATTCTGCAGAAATTTGCGAACAACCTCAATAGTGCAGGCTGAACTTTGGGCTTTAAGGGATGGGCTAAACCTTGCTATTAGGCTAAAATATGATGTTTTAGATGTAGAACTGGATGCATGTGTTGTTATCCATTTACTTAATATGGTGGATGTTAGCACACGCTCTTTGTCTAACTTAATTTTTGATTGCAGGGCACTCATTGGGAAATTTAAGGAGCTGAACATTAAGCACATCTATAGAGAAGCTAATACTTGTGCTGATTGTATGGCTAAGTATGGAGCCAACATGACTACCCATAATTTCATTACTTTTCAATCTTCTCCCCTTTTTGTTTGTCAATTAGTGGCGGGGATGCCCGTGTGACTTATTTTGAAAGATTGGTATGTAATGATCTAAACAGTTGTCTGTACTTCTCTTTCGATTAATATTTAAGTGCTCTTTATTTGACAAAAAAAGGAACTAAAATATTAAAGTTTCGGTCCGCAAAGTTCGGCACTAGTCCGGATCTAGTTAGCAAAGTTCATGTCCAAACGGATATGAGCTCAAAATACTCGCATTTAAATGTAATTTTATTTCCTAATCCAAACCCAGTTCGTTTAATGCAGATTATGGAATGATTTACAAACTTTCGGTCTGTTTGACAGTACTAATTATAACAAGAAGGTAATTACTTGATCTTTCCCCTAAATCTCTAGACATAGTTTGTAATATTGATGGGTAGAACACACAAACTAAAAGAAGCTAAACAACTCGAGTGCTTCAAGAGGTGAGAGTGGCGATAGAGACCAAAAGCCTTATTTATAAAGATAGAGTAACTTTCCCATCACATGTCATTAATTGGACACTCTTCATTTTTTCATTCTTTAACTTATATAACTCATATCATTTTAACTCCCATAACTTAACAAAATGAGTGTTGCAATTTTGATTGTAACCTCTAGCACTTAGGGTGTGCTTGGAAAAGGTTTGAATTGGGTTTGGTTTGGTCTTACTTTTGGCGGGAAATGTTCAAAATTTGGCCTCTAAAATAGGCGGAAGCAATTCAAATTCAAATTTTTTCTTCAAATAATTGTTCAATTCCAAATTTTGGCCTCTAAAATTGTCGGGAAATGTTCAAATTTCAAATTTTTGAGATCAAAATTTGAAATTGGACAATTATTTGAAAAAAAAATTGAATTTGAATTGCTCCCGCCAAAAGTGAGACCAAATCAAACCCAAACCTTGTCCAAGCACACCCAATATTCATTACTTATGTTGGTTACAAACCTACGTGATAATAAAAAACCAATTTTTTATGTACGATATTTTCTATTGAAGTCATCGTAATTCGTGCGGCAATTACTACAACATTACAAATTAATCTCTCTCAACTTAAGAGTGGATAAAAATATTTTATTAAAACTTCTAATATTAATTATATTTCAATCGAAAAGCGGATAGAAAAAAAAAATGGAGTTTATAATCTCCAAAGAAACAAAATTCGAAACAAAATTCAATACAAACTCAACATTTAAAATTATGTTGCGATTAAATAGTAAATTGAGGACGGTTTCTACAATTTACTTTCTTTCATAAAAAGCAAGTTGGCGTCGTACAATAGCAAATGAACACTTCTGATATGGATAGGGTCCACTGGACCATGCGGTCTAGATTTGACCACATCACTGCATTTCCTTCTCTCTCCTCATTCTGCAGGGATGTGGTCAAATCTGTACCACATGATCCACATGGACCCGGTCCATATCAGAATTTTCCCAAATTGTAATAATAATATGAACAGTGGTTGATTCGGTTCTTCAGGCGCCATCAGCTGAAGTAATTGTAAATTTGGGGGAAGGGTTTATCAGAAAGAGACGCTCTAAAGACCGATTTCCCAAAACTAGGGTTTCATAATTCCTGCCTAAATTAACATTTCAAGTTCAATAATGTCGAAGCGGAATCGGTATTAATCGTCAACCAACTTACAATTTTGAGCTTTCACAACCCCCGCAGAGACTTTACGTTCCTCCTCCCACCTCATCCTCTCGCTCTGCCGCCAGCGGTGGTGGTAGACACGACAATTACGAAGACACCGATTTGGATAATATTGGTTATGATGACCGAGACGACGTCGATAATCAGAACGAGGACGGTGCTGTTGTGGACAATGATGAGATTGATCATCTGGATGCGTTTATGGCGGGAATTCATGATGAGGTGAAGGCGGCACCGCCTCCCAAGGCGAATGAGAAATTGGATAAGTACAGAGACGATGATGATCCTGTGGAGAGCATTGTGAAGGCTGAGAAGGATTTAGGGTTGCAGTTGGCTGCTGCTGCTCTTCACGCTGGATATAATTCGGATGAAGAGGTTTATGCTGCTTCTAAGGCGGTCGATACTGGATTAATAGAATATGGTTCAGATGATAATCCGATTGTCCTTGATAAGAAGAGGGTTGAGCCTATTCCAGCTCTGGATCATATCTCAGTCGACTATGAGCCGTTTAATAAGGAGTTTTACGAGGAAAGGCCTTCAATTTCAGGTAAACACAAGCTTTATGATTAGCTCAATTTGGTTTTGGATGTCTTGTGCTAGTTCGGTTTACATTTTTATATATATCAAATGAGGTTTTTATTGGGTTAACTATAAGATAAGTTATATATTAAGAAAGGTAGAATATGCTTATTTCTCCCATTTTTTAAAATTTTACGTAATGAATCATTACTTTAATAATTAAAAATGAGTATAAGCTGATGCCAAAAATGAAATGCACATGAAAGAAAAATAAGATCAAGTATCTCTCCTTTTTCCCCATTCAGGTATGACTGGGCAGGAGGTTGCTGACTACCGTAAGAGCTTGGCAATTCGTGTGTCAGGGTTTGATGTTCCCAGTCCAGTAAAGACGTTTGAATATTGTGGGTTTTCTGTTGAACTTATGAAAAACATTTCAAAACAGGCACATGGAAAGCCCACACAAATACAATGTCAAGCTTTTCCCATAGTTCTTTCTGGAAGAGACATAATTGGTATTGCCAAAACTGGTTCTGGGAAGACTGCTGCTTTTGTTCTCCCCATGATTGCCCATATTATGGATCAACCTAAAATTGCAAAAGACGAAGGACCCATTGGAGTGATATGTGCTCCAACTAGGGAACTAGCACATCAAATATATCTAGAGGCCAAGGAATTCTCAAAATCACATGGTATCCGTGTTTCTGCTGTGTAACGTGGGATGTCTAAGCTTGATTAGTTCAAGGAACTTAAGGCTGGATGTGAAATAGTTGTAGCTACACCACCCGGGAGGTTGATAGATTTGCTGAAAATGAAAGCCCTGACAATGCAAAGAACAACATCCTTAGTGCTTGATGAAGCTGATCAGATGTTTGACCTTGGTTTTGAACCACAGATAAGGTCCATTGTTGGCCATATTAGGCCTGACAGGCAGACTTTTATATTTTCAGCAACTATGCCCTTCAAAGTTGAAAAGCTCGCTAGAGAGATCCTTAGTGATCCTGTCCGAGTAATTGTGGGTGCGGTAGATATGGCAAATGAGGATATAACACAAGTAGTTCAAGTGATTCCTTCATATGCTGAGAAGCTGCATTGGCTTCTAGAAAAACTTCCTGGATTGATTGATGACGGCGACGTCTTAGTTTTTGCTTCTAAAAAAGCCACAGTGGATGATCTTGAATCACAAGTGGCCCAAAAGGGTTTTAAAGTTGCCTCTGTCCATGGTGACAAGGATCAGGCTCCTCGTATGGAGATACTGCAAAAGTTCAAGTCCGGAACATACCATATTCTCATTGCAACTGATGTAGCTGCTCATGGTCTTGACATCAAGTCAATTAAGTCTGGTAAACTTTGATATAGCCAAGGACATGGACATGCATGTCCACAGAATTGGTAGAACTGGTCGTGCTGGTGATAAGGATGGTACTGCATACACTCTCATCACACAAAAGGAGGCACGGTTTGCGGGTGAGCTTGTCAACAACTTGATTGATGTCGGTCAAAATATATCTACAGAATTGATGGATCTTGCTATGAAGGTACTGCTAGAGAATTTTTGGACATGCAGTTTATTTGACATTTGACACATTTGTTATTTTATTGTTGTGAAAATATGAAATGCAGTTGTTCCAAATGGCTTATACTTGTGTTGCAATTTGACAAATTTGTTCAACTTTTGGGTGGAGTAACATGGATTATGTTGTTAGGATTAGGGTGGGTGACATACTTTTAAGTTGCACTGTATCTGTTAGATACTTTGCTGTTAAATATTCTCCCTTGTAATCTGAATTTGCAATAGTTGCAGTCTGTCTCTGTGTTTATTATTGGAATCTAGTGAATGTTTCTCGGGAGCCATTTGCTTAGACCTGGTAATTGTGTAAAAAGGAGCTGGCATCATAAGATTAATACTTCAAACATTGAACTAACCTTGCTTGTCTTTCTTCAACTGAAATTCTGGAGCAAAAAATTGTTCTGGCAGTAACTCTCTTTTCCTTTTCCCCTTTTACCTTCAAAGTCTACTATGGTTCCAAATTATCTGTAATTGGTGTTATTCAAGCCAATATAGGTCAACTATTAAATGTTACTTTCCCACGCTGCATGTTTTGGATTTATGCAAGAATTTATGGCTAGAGATTTAATAAACTAACAATGATTATTATATTTCAATCTGGGGTATCCATGTCTTTACTTATATAATTTGATTTTGTGATTCTGGATTTTGGTGAGAGTTATCAAATTCAATGTATTTATGTTGTAATAACCGAGTAACATTTACCTTTTAAATCATTAGGATGGGAAGTTCAGATCCAAACGTGATGCACGAAAAGGAGGTATGGGTTAATGTGCTGATGCACTTTGTTTTACATGGTTAATGGCAGTGTCACTTGAGTTTTCTTCTGAGAACCCCATTTTGGCGTATTTGATCTTCAAAAGAAGGATTTAGAGGGGCAAATGTCGTTATGACAAGAATGAAACGTCTCTTTAACCTTCTATTTTTCTTGCCTATTCAGTTAATTTTGTTGCTCCTCTGCTTCTTGCTTAAAATGAATTATTCAAATTTGCAGGTGGGAAAAGGGCAAAGGGAAGGGGAGGTGCTGGAAGAGGGGTACGTGGTGTGGATTTTGGCTTGGGTATTGGATATAATACAGGGACCAATAATAGTTCATCATCGAGTGCTCCTCCAAGTCACACTGTGGTAGCCAATCCATTGAGGAAAGGACCAGGGTTGGCACAGTTTAAGAGCAAGTTTGTTGCTGCATCATCGAACTCTCAAGATCAGGGTGTAAATAACAGTTCAAGCATGTATGCAAACAAAAGAACATTATTGCCGGTGGGAGCATTGGTGGAGATATGAGAACTGCTCCAGTGACGAGCTTCACAAATGCTGGTGCATTTCCATCTGGAAACACCTCTATACCAAATGCAAGAGAGAATACAAATCAGAAGAACTTAGAAAGGTGAGTTGGATTTTTTGCTAAACCTGAATTGTATTTTTACCTAAAGATACTAGGAGATATGGAAAACAAAAATGAACCAGGGGCTGAATAGAAGAAGAATGGTTCTATGTACCTTTTTACCCTTATTTTTAATAGTTCTATGTGCTTCTGGATATAAATTATGGTGAACGTTTCTCTTTCTTTGCTCCCCTAAATTCTTGCAGTTCAAGGGATAGACCTAGAGAAAGGCGGAGGCCCTCTGACTGGGATCGCTGATAAATGCAAAATATCATCTTGGTGTGAACGGGAGTTTTAGCATTTAAGTTCACGCAGTCTTGTTTGTAGTATTTGTGGACCTTGCTAGGCTACTAGAATTATTGGTTAAAAGATTGACTAAAATAGTTTTTCGGACCTTTTTGCCCTTATAATTGGGTGAATCCCTTATACCAGCAGGGGGTAAGATAGTCATTTAACACCCTCAATTTGGGGGTTTAGGGTTTCTATTCCCAAAATTCTAGGAGTAAATCATTTTCCTTCCTTTTAATCTTGATATAGTGGATTTTCCGTTTTGAAATTTTAGGAGTTTGGATAATATAACTTGCAAATCTCTCTCCCACACACGCGGAGCTTCGATAGTTTATCAAACAATTCAATGTTTAACCAGAAGAAAATTCAGGAAAGAATGCCAGTGTTCAAGTGGATTTGCGAATGTTTTATTCCCAGCATCATTTTTTTTTTTAATGAATATTTCACATCATATATTCCATTAGGAATATGGATCAATGGAAAATACAAATGAAGGTTATTATGCATTCGAGCATTTTGTATAAAGTTATTGATGTTCGGAGGGTCCTGCTTTATTTGGGCTTCTCAGCAACATCTAATCCGGCTTACTCAGGTTTGTCGGACTGGGACATTGTTAGTTTAGAACGGTTCACAACATAATAAATTGTTAATCTCTCATTCTATTTTATGACCAATTATTTTGTTTGAACATATCGAACCATAATGATAAGTTACCAATTATTGTGTATGTTACGATTAGTTATTCTGTTTGCACATACAAAAAACCATAATGATAAGTTATTTATTTGTGGGCAAAATAACTATCCAAAAATCAAAACTCTCAGGGTCCCTTCTACTGAATAACCTCTTTCCAATCCAACATTACAGTTTGTGGTTAAAAGCAAACCCTATTCATTCAATTATTACACCATTGAAACAGAACCCCAAAAAAGAGTAACTTTGGGTTTTTCTCTTGGGTCAAAGAAAAAAAACACCCCTATATTTTGTTCAACACACCCCCCTTCACTCATAATTATTTTTTTTTTCTCTCCCCTTCCAAAAAATTCTCTCCCCAAAAATTTTCACTCCCCCTTACATACCGGAAAAACCTCCACTGTTCACCGGAGCCACCGTCGAAACACCAACCGGAGGTCCGGTCACCGGTTTCCGACAATTTTTGCATTTTTGAACTTATTGGAGTAGATCCACCACAAAATATCAATTTTAAAAATTTTGGAGCAAAAAAAAATTCCGACAAGATTCCGGCATAATGGACTCCGAAGATTGCGGTTATTTAGAAGACATTGATTTTGAGGTAAATAATAAATATTATATTGTTGTTGTTATGTTGAAAAAAAAAAATTGATGCAAAAATACATGTTTAAACTGATAAAATGCGAAAAAAATTGTCCGGAAATGGGATCTGGAAAACGGGCCGCTACTGACGTCGTGCCGATCAACCGCGGACACCTCGGGACGCCGAGCAGAGTAAATTTTAAATTCGGTAAGGCGCGTGGTGTGACGCAGGCGGGTGAGCTGATCCACCGCGTGTAATTTTACACGCGGTAAAATTTAATTTTTTTTTTTAAATTTTTTTTTTCAGTGACAAAAAAAATTAATATATTTTCATTTGTTTTGCAGTGACCAAAAATACGTTTTTTGGTACAGTTCAGACGGACCAAGTAGTGATCTAGAGGAATTTCCTGATAATGAGGAAAATTGGCCTGATACGTGTGACGCCCCGTCCCTCAGGGGTCGGGTACGCCGCGTGCCTCTCGGCACTGGGTTCTATCTTTTACAATATAAATTACAAGTGGATAAATTTTTTCTAAACTATTCTATTATTTCTAAGTTGACTTCGGTCTTTGACTGAATCCCAAGCTTCCGCTGCGCACTCTGATACCAAAATCTTCTAATATGGGTTTTCGTCTAGCGTTGACTCAATTCTTTATTTTGGTTCAACTCTACACTTCAACATAGTCTTGTTCTATCCCCTCAATCCTGCAAGAACTAAAACAGAAAACAGAGAAAGGGTGAGCTATAAATAGCCCAGTGAGTCCCCAAAGTGAACTGTGTGATAGTGATTTTGAAACTCATTTTATTTCGCAAACATTTTTATTTTGAAGACACGGAGAAACTTCCTTTATTTATAAATACTTTTCCTTTTTCAAAAATCATTTTCTTTCAGAAAACATTCTCTTTATCTTCTTCCAAAACCATTTAGAAATTATTTCATTTTAAGAAAAACATTCTTTATCTGGAATATTCTTTCTTTTCGATTTCAGAAATATCCTTCCGGAATAAGAAGTCCATTCCGTATATCAGATCCAGAAATAAAAGAGTGCATGACCGGCCAAGTCAATTACTCTTTAGTCAATACCACACTTTACACTGGACATGGCCACGATTTTCAACCTTATCCCCGGCTTTACGATTTACGATGTAACCAAGAACTGGGTACCACCAAACTTTGAAACCAAGATACTAACAACTCCAAAGTTAAACCTCCTAACCCCCGGGAGACATGTCGCAGATCGTAATTAAGAACCATATGTGGGGCACATAGGGAATACAGTCAGCCCGTTGCTTTCCCTGTCCCTACGATTCCCACACAGGTTTTGGGATCCCATTACGATATGATATCCAGAGTGTCCAAAACCAAAGGTGCGAGATGCCCTTGTACGGGTGACTAGCCTCGTACTCAGATGCAGACTCCCAATGGCTCGGGGACGAGGCTACCATATTTGTGCAGGTCAAGCGCTCTCTTCGAATTCCAAAGAACGCTCAAAGTGTTGTCATTCATATATTTTCCAAAAATACTTTTCAGAATTATTTTCCAGAATTCTATTTAAGAAATATCGTAACTTTTCATTTATAAACATTTTCATAAAACACATTTATAAAACAAGTTCTCCGGTTTTGAGAGGGAACTCACCTTAGCCTCTTTGTCCGTACTTTCTTCAAGATATGTACCTATTTTGCAAATACTAACTCTTTAGAAATTACTTATGAAACTTAGTGAAATGCAAGACCTAATATGCCTAAACATATTCAGACTAAGTTTCTAGGCTTCTGGGGTCTTTTGGGTAAATTCCTAAAATTTAGGGACTAAATTGTAAATATTCATCATTCGATATTTCTACTCTTTCGAAGACATAAATATGTCATATAAATTATTATTAGTCTTATAAATTCTCCGGAAGTAGTTTATAGGCTTTAACGGGCCTTGAAAACGAATTATAAAACTATAGGGACTAAAACGTGATTTCTAAAAGTTTTATCAGATTCCAAATAGGTTTAATTATTTTCAGAATTATTTCCTTTTATCTTTCTGATCTAATTTGAACATTAAAATATAGAGTAGACCATTTAAGATTTATTTATTATTTTATAGGACTTATGTGCTAATTTTTATTCTCCTTTTAAGTCCTTACTAGATATTTCCTAAACTTCCCTTTTCTAAAATAAATCACACCCACACTAGATTATTTCTCCTCCCTTTTCCTTATCGTTTCCCAGCTCCAATCTCCCTTCTCTCTTTCTTCTTCTGCGAGAATACCCAGTTCCCAACCCCTTTCACATATCACCATCTTCTTTGTTCTTTGTTCTTCTCTTTCTTTCTTCATCATTCTTCTTCTTCTCCCTTATTCTTTTTCTCTTCTTCCTCTATTTTAATTTTTCCCCCAAAATCCAAAATCCCCAATTTCTATTTTCCTCCTTATTTTCTCTATTTTCTGATGATCTAGTTTCTTTTCAGGCGGGGTATGCTCCGGTTGGGGTCGGTCTTCGGTCCGGTGGTGTTCTTTCCCTCCGGCCGGTCGAAGCTCTCCGGTGGGGTAAGTTTTCTGTTTTTCTTCTTCTTATTTTCTATTTTCTTAGCCTTCTCTTCTATTTTATTAATTTCTATTTTTATTATTCTTATTATCTATTTCTTCCTCAGATTAGTCCTGCTGCCTCCACCGCTGGGCAGCCGACGTGCTGCCGCCGCTGACCACCACCTTCACAGGTAGACGCTGTTTCTTTTCCTATTTTATTTTCTGTTTTTTTTTTTCTAATTTATAATTTATTATCATAACTGTTATTATTATTTTCTATCTGTAATTTTTATATTTTAAATTTTCGCTCTCAGATCTTCATTGCTGCCGCCGCTGAGTTTCCGCCGCCGTCGCCATCACCGGCCGGTCAACAGTTTTCTGGCTAAGGAGGTAAATACTATTCTTTTTCTACTTTATTTTTCTGTTTACCTATTTCTATTCTAATTTATTTTATAACTATTATTATTATAATTATCATTATTTATTATTACTACTATTGAGATTATGTTTTCCCCCTTTCTGTTTTCTGATTCTACAAGTTCAGTTCCCTAAATCAAGTTTAGGTAGTAAAAATCCTACTGTAGAGTAAAAGATGCCTTCGGTAAATAATAAAATAATCTAAAACGACATTGATTATGTTTCTGAATTATAGCATAATATTCTTAATGTTAAAAATAATAATTGATTCCAAGTTCTAATATTGAAATGCTATTGTTCGCTTTCCAATATTGGAACTGGATATTCTATTTGATCAGTATCTATTTAATTTCTTAATGGAATTTAAAGTATAAGTTTCTCTTTTCTAGTCTAGGATCAATTAAGAATTTAGATTTATATTCTTCTGGTTCATCCGTCTTAACCGGACAAAAATCCGATTAGTAAAGTCTCCACCAGTGGGGTGGGTTACGAATGCTCCCGGGATTGCGTTTCCACAATCCTCAGGCACAACAGTCTCAGAGAATATAATCTACTTTCTTTCATGAGCCCGAATAACCTAGCTTTATTATTGCAGGATTATGACAACATATTCAAATAAAGATTACCTGTCTATCGCAGCTAAATTCACCGCCAGAAATTCCAGAAGTTTATTATTTGGACCAGGAGAGTAGAGAGAGTTTTTAGGGAAAGTTTTCCCTTTTTAGAAGGTGCAAATGAAAAGGCCCAAAATGCCTTCTATTTATAGTAGTAATTAGGGACCTTTCTTGTAATTTCTTGTATTTGTAAGGACTTTTTATGTAAATAATTCAGGGACTATTAATGCTAATATTTTTTCTTTCTTGGTGCGCAAGTACAAGATAATCATTAATATTTTTCATTTTTCTTTTATTTCTCAATTTTTTTTCAATTACTATTATGCCCTTATCTTTTAATAAAATTACTATTTCATTGTTTGGACTATTTTACCCTTGCTAATTAATCTAAAATACATTTTTAACCCTATCAAGTGAAAAATTAATATAATACTAACCTTTAAATTGATATCCGAAATTATGGGTCGTCACAATACGGGCGAATTCTTTAGTCCCTATGAAGAATATGATTTCCAAACCAAGGATGGGTTAGTTCATTGGTTTAAACAAAAAGGGATAGAACATAAAGTGTATATTATGATTAGTCGGTCAACAGAGGGACAAGATTATAGTGTGCTCAAGGTGTATTTAAGATGTGAGCGTTTTGGTATATACGTCGGAGCACCAGTTGTCAAGGGCGGTGAAGGGAGGAAAGCTAACCGAACAAGGAGAACTAAGAAGATAGATTGCCCATTCAAGATTTTAGGGAAAATGACTAAAATTGATTCATGGAGATTTAAGGTTAGCCAGGGCAAACATAACCATTTCTTGGGAATCTATCAGTTTGGTCATGCTGCAGCACGGAAGTTGGATGACGAGCGACGATAAGTTGGTTGAGCGACTGACGAAGTGCAATGTTAGAGCGTAACGAAATTTATAACACATTGAAAATGGAAAATCCTAACTTTTATGGTGGCGGATCTACAAGTATATAATGCGAGGGCAAGAATCGGGAAACTTGACAAAAATGGCGGACCGAATTACAAGATTTGATGTATCGTCTCACCGAGTCGGGCTATGTTGTAGAGTGTCGTCGTTATGTAAATAGCGGTAGTGACTGAAACAGGGTGTAGACGAATCTCAACAATATGTTGACGACTTATTATTTGCTCATCCCTGACTCCATCGGACTTGCCGAGTTTTTCCCTACGTTATCCTTATGGACAAAGACCTACAAAACAAACAGGTATTATTTTATTTAATTTATTTATGATGTGTTGGAATTGTTTATATAGTTTATGATTTTATGATGTGTTGGAATTGTTTATATAGTTTACCGATTTAAATAATCGCGGATACAAAATGTCTCTACTACTGTAATTGGATTTACTCGCACCAATCAAAACTTCACTATTGCATATGCATTCTTGCGCCAAGAAAAACAAGAAAATTTTGCGTGGGCACTTGCTATGATTAGGGGATTATTTGATCCCAAACGAGTCCCCCGTGTTGTTGTAACCGATAAAGATATGCAAATTGTTAAGGCAAGTATTGAGGTATTTCACGAAGCCAAACACATGCTGTGTAGGAGACACATTGGGAAATGTGTGAACAAGAATGCTGTATCAATACTTGGACCCGAAAAAGGTGAAGAATTCTCACAGTCCCATTTTGGGGGCGCACTGGCGTATGCTCGGGATCGAAAGTCGAATATTATGAGAAGTGGTCTGATATTTTGAAGGGTTGTAGATCCCAAAAGGGATATGATTTGCTAACATATCTTCGAAAAACCTGGGTGGATAACTACAAAGAAATGTTTGTTCCGGCGTGAACAAACAAGTATCTTCACTTCGGTACAAATACCACAAATCGGGTTGAGAGTTCACACTCCGTATTTAAGAGGTATTTGAGAACCTCCATTGGGGGTTTTATATTTGTTTGGGAGAGGATCCACAGTATGATTGTAAATCAAATTGATGAGATTAAGGGGAAAATGGAATCCTCTCGTATTTGGGACAAGAAATTAATGGACAACACATTTCTGAGGAAGTTGAAAGGTAGGGTTAGTTCTTGGGGTTTAGATATCTTGATGAAGGAGTACAATAACATTGGTAAAATATGTGATTGTACTGCTAGATCAATTTATGGAATTCTATGTTCATGTCAACTACAAGCCATTTTGAGGAAGCCGGGTGGGAAAATACGAGTTAAGGATCTTCACCCTTTTTGGAGTTCTCTCTCAGTTGAAACTCCTCCAAAACATCATATGTTTGGTGATGTAGAGCCTCCAGAGGATCATTTAAAGGGGCTTATGGAGATGTACAATGAAATTTCGACAAGGGATCCAGAACAAATAAGACAATACAAAAGTAAATTTGCTGAAATAATCTACCCGTACGATACTGGACTTAGTCGAGCCACGAGTCGTTGTTGCCAAAGGTAGACCGAAAGGATCGAAAGGATCAGCTACTAGGCGGGATCCATCGTGGTGGGAGTACAGATCTAAGACAGGGAAGAAAGCATTTAAGAAAACATCTCCAAGCCGAGGCGCAGAAGTTCTAGTGGCTCCCAAGGACGGGGGTCAGGTCGTGGCACAACCTGATAGCTCGTCTGGACCTGGGAATGTAACGGATGATAGCAAATATGGTTTTCAGTTCCTTTGGCCATCCGAAGTTTCCCCCTTTAGCCCCTTCCTTTCATGAGCGGATGTGTGAACGTAAAAGACGACTGGCCACCGTGGTTATCTGGGTCCCGTAGCTCATCAAGTATGGCATGATGAAAGTCAATACATATCCACCAGATTGCTAATGCATAACAATCTTTTAGAATGTGATGCTGATTTGAGATACATATATGAACTTGCAGTGGGTGGCGTAGATGTTTGTGCACGAATTCTTAATAAACTTACATGGTGGAATCCCACACCCTGCACACCTGATTACTGGATGGACCTTCCGAGATATGGGTCGATTATTGCGACGCAATTTTAAAGCTATTTTTTGTATGTTTTTTGTCGTGGAAATTCGCACACCTTTTTACCACTAGATACTAACGTGCCATCTTCAGTACTGGAAATAACGATCGCTTATATCCCAACAAAACGGCACTTCGTGTCGGTAAGTTGTTCAAACATTAGTCATTTCATTTACTAAATTATGTATGTTTTTATTGACTAATATATTTTTTTTTTAATTTATAGGTTCAGATGGAACGTAATTGTCCATTGCCCCCATTGCATCCATCTTGGATACACTATTCAAGTTCAATGGCACAAAGTTGGTTTTTTCCGCTGGAAGTAAGATTTACGGGTATTACCGTCTGCAACCCGCGTGTAATTTTGCACGCGGCCCTAAGAAATTAATTTTTTTTTCCGACATATTCAATGCGTTTTTTTAGGGTTTTTAATTAATTTTTTTTTTGGGTTTTAGTTAAATTTCACAAAAAATGTATTTTCTTAGGGTTTTAAATAAATGTTGTAAGGGTTTAGGGGTGCCCGGAACAAATGTGTCATAATTTTATTTTTTTAAAAAGAAGTATACATAAATTTCAATATACTCTAAGTCATTATACAATTAATTGCAACAAATTAGCACAAATAAAAGAAAATTTATATTCTGAATATTACACAACTAAACGTCTTCATCATCATTCGATTGCACCTGACGAAGATTTTCTTTTAGCGCTGCAAACACATGATCATAATCCTTAGAAATGTCGCATGTTGTGAAACTGCAAAGATTCATACAATGCTTTAATGGAATCAACGAATCGAAAAAACAAAAAAAACAAACAAATTGTTAAACGCGCAAAAAAATATGTTTGTAATATTTTTGTTACAAATTTAATAATTAATACTGTTGGTTCCTTATCGCCTTAGGAACTCGACTGAAATGGATGAATTCTCAAGTGAGTGCGTGGCTCGTACCATTCAAGATAACCCAAAGCCACCGCTGAAGCGAGGATCTCGCTGCACGTCCCAATAATTCTAAGGAAAAACAGTGTGCTTCCGCCCTTTGCCAAAATGCATCGACAAAACTATACACAGTCTTATACCTTCGAGTCTCCTTACGACGATTATGTTCCTGTGGCAAAATTCGATTTATAGGCTTCTCCTGTACATAGCCAAATTGTCTCAAACAACGATCTGGCATGTACGGTTCTACAATATGGCCAAACCTAATGGTGCCATGAAATGTAGAAATCCAGCAAAGAGGATTTTGCCCCGGGAATCTACCGAACGGTGTAAAATTAACCTACACAATTAAGTCAGTATAAGTAATTCTAGAGAATAATTTTGATTGTCAATTTAAAAAATAAAAATACATTTAATACCTCTTCGACACTCATATCATCCAACATCATCCGGTAACTTCTGAGTCTCTTCATACTCTTCAAATCAACTTTCTCAGGCAAAAATCTCGAGGCAAATGGTTGTGTAACATTCCAATTAATGTTCAACCGAACCTGACTCAGAAATACCGGGAAATATGAATATATCCATGCCTGCAAAGAATTATTCATTAGAAATATTAGATAAATAATCATGTGACAAATGAAAAACAACTACATTTAACATTTTTAAAAATTAATTAAGTACCTCTAGTAAGGTAAGACATCCGCCAATTGACTTGCAGCTGGCCCTAGACGCTTGACCCAATTGGTGATACAGAGCTACCAATGCTGCACTACCCCAGGAATACGAATTCACTTGGCCAGGTGCCATTAAGGCTCCCCATATCCGGAAGTTCACCTTGTCCCAAGAACGATCGACAAACGAGGTCGACCCCAACATATGCAGAGAAGCACACCTTTACACTGACAATAGAAGTCAAAGGCGACTCATTAATTACGTTAACCAAATATTTATTCTAATACCCTTTTTCAGCAATATCCTTAGTCGTGGGCTCGAACATCAACTTGAACACACCGTGCAATCTCAAGTATAATATTCTTTTCCGATATGGTGAGGGTCAAAGATCGCATTACGGAAATAGGAATATGAAGTATATAAAATACATCATGAAGTGTGATCGTCATTTCACCCCAAGGCATGTGAAATGAGTTAGTATCGGGTTGCCACCGCCTACGAATGAACAAATAAGTGCATCATCGTGATGCGCAAACATGGTTGTACTGGGAGGTGTGCTAAACCAAAGGCCGTAAAAAATAGAGGACGCCTCGCATCTTGGTCTAGTCCTCGTCAACTCCCTGCACATGCCTTCTTTCCGAGTGGTGATTTGTACAAATTCCCGCTCTACCCTTTCCGGATATCAACAACTACATGACCGAATAAGATGGAATCACATCTGGAATCTCCTGGGTCCCACCACTTGCTGGAGTTCTTTGCTCCCAATCTATCGTCACTGGGTTTCACCCGAGTAAGAATGGGAAGGCTCTGAGCTTGGGTACTCGGGTAGTACTCGTGATACATATGGTGGGTCATCACTTGCATCGTCTGTAGGGGCATGATAGGAATGTCTAGCTCCGTAAACCGACTGGCCGAGCACCGAAATCGACGGTCTAGCATCGAAACCGACGGTCTACCTCTCAAACCGACTTGCTCACCTGGGTCATCCATCGGGTAGGTCTACTAGACGACGATCTCGCTAGACGATGGCCGAAATCTCCCAAATACTCTCTTCAATATTCCCCGGACTCCCTGTGTGATTCACCTTCACCTACTATGGGTCGGGACAGTGGGGGTAGCATCAACGAAATCCTCCTCCTCCTCCTTAGTAGAAGAATTTTCAACATAATCCTCTTCAAAACCATAAACCCTCCCCCGTGATTGCATAGAATATCGGAAATTGAATGAGGTGGGTGTAAAGTACTACCTGCCATCCATTGCTGGGGGTCGTTATATGCGGGGTAGGGTATAGGATCATGAATGGTAGAGGGAATGTTACTCGCAGGGGGAGTTCGTTGTCTGCGATGCTCTCGACTCAATCTGGCAGACTGAGTCACAGCCCGTCAGCCTACTTCTACCATCACTGGTCCCCTAATCGGGCCCAACTGATCAAGTATCTCTTCTCCGATCTGCCATCTACAAATTCAACAGCAAGTAATAATTATAATTCTGACAAAATATTTTAGAAACAAAAGACAAAATAATATTTATTAAAAGACATTAATTAATTTAAATAAGCCTCTATTAAATCAAAATATTAAATTTAAAAAAAAAATGCGATACTGAAAAAAAAAATTAATTCTTCACCGCGTGTAAAATTACACGCGGTGGATAACACTATCCGCCTGCTTCCCTACACGCGGCATACTCCATTAAAAAAAAAATAAATTAAATTACTCGCTGCTAACGCCGCAAGCGGTCAGCCCGACCACCCGCGGACACGCCATCGAGCGGTTGATCGGGTCGACCGCTCGCCGACGCCAGCAGCGGCCTTCCCGCTCTCCGCAGCACGTTCCTCACGCGCCACACGCGCCGGCACAATATCACCTTCACGCGCCAACGCCCCAAACCCCAAATTCAATTTTCAGTCCAGTTTTTTGGCAAAAATACCACAATTTAGTGTATTTTCAAGCAAATTTGGTACTATTTATCACAAATCAACTTCTATTTTGGTAGATCTACATAGTTTAAGTTAAAATTCAAAATTTTCAAAATTAAAACTCACATTGTGTTAGTTGTGATGCTATTTTGACGTTGAGTGTAGAGACAAAGTTGACGAGAACGACGTTTACAATCTGTTGAAGTAAAAAAAAATTCCGGCAGGCGGCGGTTGACGGCGGCAGATCTTTAAAGAGGGAGAGAAATTTGGGAGAATTTAATAAGAGAGAGACAAGAGAGAGAAAAAAAAATTAATGGGGAATAGGGGGGTGTTAAAAACAAAATAGGGGGTGGGGCTCTAGTGGCTATGTTTCTCTTTTTCCCGACAGTAGAGATTCAAGAAAATAGCTAAAACCCTACCCAAAAACCCTTTGCCAACAAAGAGGAATGAATCGAGAGCTGTAATACTGACGAAACCGGAAGAACGGAAAAATGATCAAGAATTTAATTATTCATCGTACAATATCCGCCGGATCATCATCGTTATCATCGGCTTTGATCAGACGACTCTGCACGGCGGCAGTGGAGAAAAAAGTTTCTGCAGCGGCGGCGGACGGGAGGCTATATAATAGGTTGTCAGCATTGGGATCCAGAAAAGGTGTAGTGGCGCAGACGATAAATGAGTACATTAGAGAAGGCGGAGTTATTCGGAAGTTCGAACTTGACCGCTGTATCACTGAGCTTCGTAGATATGGAAGATATCATCAAGCTCTTGAGGTTTGCCTTTGCTCCCAACTCTATTTCTATTTCTATTTCAGTATCTCCCTAGATTAATTTCCTTACAATGAATTTTTAGGAACAGATTTTAACCAACTCTCCATCTTTTAGTACACTAGTATTATCACTAATAAAGCAATGTGATTGCTTCTAACCTATATACTCAATCTAGTCCAATGATGTTGCAACATATTAACTGTATAGTTTTTGGGAGAGGAAAGTATCAGAGAGAAGACTAACTTATCTAGCTTTGACCATGGAAACATGAAGCAAAATGTATTCTGCTCCTCCTGCAAAGATGATCAAATATACTTTGGTAAATTTCATGTCCATCTACTATATTTAAATATTCGTAGAAGAATTGTAAAATAAATTTATGCATATATTCATTTTCTTGCTTTTGGATTGTTTTTTTTTTTTTGTGGCTAAATCTTGCTTTTGGATTGTTAATGTACTATATTTAACAAACAACAAAAAAAAAAAAAGAGGAAGGAGGAGGGGACTGTTGATATATTCCTGCCAATCATTTTTGCTCCTTTTTTTTTCTCCTTCACGTAGAGGTGTTTCATTCTTGGATATGCATTTTGCCCTGTGCCTTAGTTTGAAGTACAATTAAATTTCGGCAGAGAGAGATAAAGGAGCGCTCTTGGATGTTCGATATCTGATGACGTGCTGAATCTCAGTTGCTTTCTTGAAAGTTCAGGAATTTACCAAGTTTCCTGACATCTTCTGCTGCTACGGATTAGAATTTTTGTTCATTTAGAGTAGTCTATTTGTTTTTCAGTCTTAACCAACATTCTGCATCTCTTGTGGATTCTTTTGTTGCAGTAGACATCATGTACTAAATTTATGTTGAATATAAATATCCTTGTCATGCTTTTTAATGTGTCTTACTTTATTTGACTACTTGTAGATAATGGAATGGATGGAGAGAAGGAAGATTAACTTTGCCTTTAGTGATCATGCCAAGCATTTGGATCTTATATGTAAAGTCCATGGAATAGCTGCAGCTGAAAGTTTCTTCAGTAGCCTCTCACCTTCAGCTAAGAACAGTATGACTTATGGAGCTCTGCTCAACTGCTATTGTACTGAAAAGATGACGGACAAGGCATTGTCCCTCTTTGAGAAAATGAACGAAATGAATATGGCATCCACATCATTGTCTTTCAACAATCTCATGAGCATGTATCTGAAATTAGATCAGGCTGAGAAGGTGCCTTCCTTGGTAAAACAAATGAAGGAACGGAATATACAGCTAAGTGCATTTACTTATGCCATATGGATGCGAAGCTATTCAAAGTTAAATGACATTGAAGGAGTAGAAAGAGTTTTCCAGGAGGTTAAGCAGGAGGGAGCAAAAGCCTGTGATTGGACAATTTACAGTACCTTGGCTGTTGCCTATGTCAAAGCCGGACTACGTGAAAAAGCCGAACTTGCACTGAGAAGGCTGGAAGAAGAGATGGGACCTCGTAATCGGAAGGCATTTTCTTACATGATAAGCTTGTATGCCAGTATCGGTAATCTTGGTGAAGTCCATCGCATTTGGAGTGCCATGAAATCAAGCCTCAGAACAGTTCCAAATCTGAGTTATCTTACCATGCTTCAAGCTTTGGATAAACTCAACGATATTGATGGGATTAAGAAATGCTTCGAGGAATGGGAGTCAACTTGCTGCAATTATGACATTAGGGTAGCTAATGTTGCTATACGTTCTTATCTTCGGCACAACAAGGCTAATGAAGCTGAAGCAATTTTCGCTCGTGCACTTGGGAAGTCGTCTGGTCCGTTCTTCACTGCTGGGGAAATATTCATGGAGTTCTATTTGGAAAATCGTCAAATGAAATTGACACTGCAGTATATGGAACTGGAAGCTACTCTCTCCAGAAGTTCTGTTTCTAATTGGTGTCCAAAACCAGAAAACATAAACAAATTTCTCAGTTATTGTGAGGAAGAGAGGGACGTTGATAGTGCCGAAGACTTTTGCAAGTACTTGAGGATTTTAAATTCTCTTGATCAGAATGTGTTCAAGTTGTTGCTTCAGGTCTACATAGCTGCTGGGAGAACAGCACCTGATATGCGTACCAGAGCTGAGAAAGATGGAATCGAGTTTAGCCCTGAGCTTCTTAACTTGCTACAAAATGTTTGTCCCTGAACAACCACTCCGGCTCTGGCGCAGGACAGGTGTTTATCCGCACGTGAGGTACAAATGACAGCAGTCAGATGAAGGGAAGAGTTTTAGAACACCCGTTTTGTTCCGCACTGGAGCCGCGAGTATGAACAACTTTGTAGGTAATTCCCAAAACCTTTGATGAGCTGATAAACCTCTTCATCTATGGCCTTTCCAAATTTAATTCTGAGCTTTACAAAATAGATTGGGCAGTCGCATTTATGCGCATGTGTAGTATCATAGGATGTCCTAGGAAGGAAGGACAACCGCAAAAGGCCATCCTGAGAGAATATTTGAAAGCTTAATTTGAGAAACATCAAACATATGTATTCAGTCTATTTTATACTAAAGAGCATTTTAAGCGATTCGGATCCTTTGTTTTACTCCCTAATACTTTACTCTCAGCAATAATTTAATTATTAAAAATTTAATTAATATATCAGAAAATAAATAAGATAAACCTTAACTGTGAACAATACTATAATTAGGAACGTTTACACACAGAATTGATATGCATTCTAAATACTTTAGCATGAACTAGTAAAAAATAGATATACTTTTCATCCTAAATTAGATGTCGCATTTAATTCCATGTGTAAAGAGTACTGAAAAACAATTTAAATATTTTAACAGAGAAATCCTACCTAATATTAAAGCACCGACTTCACTCAACATGGGAATTTTGATACTATTACTTCTCTAAAGATGGTTTTATACGTTCCTGTCTTCAACTACATTAAGCATCAAGATTTGAAAAACTAAACAAATAGTTAAACAAAGGAAAGGTGAAAAGAGACGGAAGGAAAATTATACAGATTGAACAAATGGAATCCTCTCTCGTACTACTGGAATGACCGGGAACTCCTCATGATTATCCAAAAAAATTCAAAGCTTCCAGTAGACTTCAGATGTCAAAAAGTGGAAATCCAAAGAGCTTTCTTCAACAGTGTACAGAGGGCAATAATAATAGGACCATAGACGTTTCTCGTAGATGTAACATTCAACGTTTTTTTTTCAACATCACTTCTGTTATCTCTATTGGGGTTTTAGGTCTGTAGTGCTCATCGGTATCTGCCTCTTCAATCTCCTGCGAGTTACAGGAACAGTTCAGCCATTTTTTAGAATTATCCAGGAACAAGCAGAGATGAAGCCACACTATAAGAGTTCTTAATCTAGCGCAGCATTATTTACTTAGTCAAAAAGTAATACACAACAAGAATACACAAGACACTGCAAATAAGAGCTCACAAACTGACTACCACGAAAATAAAGTAACACAAAAAATACAGTACACTCTTCAAATCGTGCTAGAAATTTGGCATTCTTGAACATAAATTTCACTCTGTAGATCCAGATGTCTCCTAAAGTTTGGATTCGGATTACTTAATTCTCACCACGAGTTAATCAATGAAATGGACAAAATTTGTTTTGGAGTTCCCACAAGGAAATTCAAATATTACTCATTTTTTAATATGCAACACTCCAATAAAAGCTTGAATCCAAACTCTTAGAAACAAAACCGCAAGAAGGAACAAAAAGCTGAAAGGAAAAAGGAAATAGATTAGGAAACAAATGCCATTTTATCACCTGAACAACATCTTCCCCCTTGATGACACGCCCAAAGACATTAATCTTCTGATTTAAATCTGGGATTGGCGCAGTAGTGATAATAAGATCAAATCCTCCACCTTCATGTCTTGCTTTTGAAGTGCCAAGCATAAAGGCTTCATGCTTCAGACTAAAAAGTGAAAAAATCTCCCATTCAATTGCCGTGATGTGAAGAAGTGTCAATTATGTAAATAATCACGTGCATAGCATTAAGGAAAGAAAATGGCAAGATAAATAAACCTTGTATCTAGTCGACTGTAATGTGTCCCTCTTGCAGTCCAATCTTCTGTGGCTCCAGGCCTTTCGACACCACCTCCTTGAATTATAAAATTCTTAATTACACGGTTGAACAGCATCCCCTTTAAAATGCCCCTTCTTACTGCAAATTCAATAAGATTGAAAATTCTTGAATAAAACTGGACTGAGAAGGGCATATATGTAAACGAAAAGTAAGCTCCATTGAGCAGTGTTTCTTCTGTAGACTCATAGAAAAGAATATAATAGAAGTGGACGATGCTATCATGCAAATTTTTTATATTGACAAGTGCCACAACATTGATGCGAGTACCTAGGCCTGTTTAGACCGTTAACTTAAGTAGATAGTGGTAAAAAGCACTACTTTCCACTTAAATAAATTAAAGATGAAGGTTGTAATGAAAATTGGTTAGAGTTTCATGTGGTTGGACAATTGGAGAGATTATTAATGATATAACGTATCAGTTCTGTGACTAGTTGACGGAAAAATAGATCAGAGACGGCACTTTTGGAGCTCATTAAGAAAAGTCATTATAACATTCTTTTACTCTCTGATAATATCGATATGGAGATTTATTTGACAAAATGTTTCATGAGGTTACATGAAATATGATTCCCCCCCTAAAAAGAAGCAAGGGCATGCCCCTAAATGCAAGAATGAAATAGGCCTACCATTCACGAAAATTGATTTTATATTAACAAGCCAAAATAGGTTTCTGATGATATGCAATAGGAAAGGAGAATTTGGTATGTGAAATTTTAGGAGTTTGAATAAAGAAACATTTCAGTAGCAAAAGTTGCTGCATCGTCATCCTTGTGCAGCGCAGTCAAGTAGGGAAGATAAGTACAATATATTAGCAAATTGAAAACAACAAAGGCAGGGACAAGACAGCTAGTAAAGACAACCATTTGTGGAGATACCAGAGGCAAGGATGAATATCAGAGATGAGCAATACGCACCATGATTCAATAAATTCATCAACCACTTCAGGAGAACCTTCCTTGTAAAGTTCAACAGTAATCGAGCCTTTTGAGGTACTTATGGCCTATTGACATAAGGAAGACAAAGATCCTTAAAAAGGAGATATAAGAAACTAAAAGCAAAATATAAAAGAAAGGGAAACTAGCGAAGCTCAGTATGAAGGAGAACGATTGAGCAATATTGTGAATCTAGCAGGCATTGAGGAAGCACCAATTGCAAACGCTCTTAAAAAATAGTTGAAGTTACGCATTCTAATTAAATTACTAATAATTAAACGGGGGAGTACGAAACTTACAGCATATTTGGGAAAGTCGGTTGTCCTTGGATTAGCAATGACACTTTCAGCCTGCTACACATAAAAGTAAAAATTGGGTACCCAGTAGGAGGGAAAACCAGAACTTGTATTACTTAGCACCAAGGAGGTCAAATGTTATGTATGATACATGTCGAATATTCTCAAGAAAAACAGGCCTAACATAAAAAAATAAAAAATTACCTCAACAATGGGCAATGAATCCTCAGTCTGGATCATTGATCTAGAACAAAAAAAGATACTGTCTCAGTTATAATAAAATTGATGAGACCTACAAGTAGAAGCATAATACCTCCTGGACCAATGTCTGTAGGTGGCAAGCAAGAAAAACAGCATCAGGACAACTACGAATACATAAAGGCCAATTGTAGCATAACTGAGTCGACTGGGGGCCTTCTTCTTCTTGCTTTGCTGTAGAAGAGCTAGAGGTTTAATCCTCGCCATCGAGTAGCTAAGTTTCAATCTGAAGGCGCCTGCTACCACAGAAATGGTTACAATCAAAATATAAAAAATCAGTGCATAGAGAATGGTTACAATTAAAAGAAATGATGCTGTCAGATTCGGCAAGGAAGACCGACCTTCCCCGATAGATAGATTAATAAATAAATATGTGTTTTTAAAAGGTGGTTTAGAATGAAGAAAACGTCAACAGGATCCAGTAGTTACTATTGAGATCGAAAATTAAAGGAGAAGAAATCCAAAACAAACGGAGTGGTAATAATCATGAGAATTAAATTCAAGTACCTGTGAGATGAATTGGAAGTTACAGGTTTTTATCTCCAAATCACAGACCCAGATTTCTGGAGTTTATTGCTTCTCCCACAAGATCTCTTTTTTATCTTCCGATTCCAGTCTCCCAGAAAAGTAGTCCGCTTCCGCTTTTTTTTTATTTTTTTAAATATCCAAATTCATACTTTTAACTTTTTTTTGGGACGGAATACCACATACCAAATTTATGTGAAATAACTGTAAATGAAATGAGAACAATTATAAGATTGAATTTTTTTCCTAAGGTTAAGAGGTCACATTTTCTCTACTTTTTTTTTGTTTCTAGACATTTTAGTTTATTTTTATTGGAAATTAACAATAGCATGAGATAAAAAAAAAGATCACGAGGCATTCAAATTTGAACCGAAGCGAATTCAGCATGTAGACTTTGAGACTCTTCTTTTCTTTCACATGAACGTCACTTCCATTCCGAAAATCCCGTTTTCAATAAAACAAAAGGTAATAAATAAAAAGACTAGAAGAACGTAATCCCCGGAGGAGGGATGGAGGGATCAAAAGGACTCCATGTCTTCTTCCTGAGCTTCTAGTACAATACTGGCAAGAGCAAGTCGATACGCTGTGGATTTCAAGAAAACATATACTTCTTTCCTCCTGCCCCGGAAACACATGCTCTTCCATTGTTCCCCTCTAAGGCGACCAAGCAAAACCGCCTCACACAAGGCAACTGCTACTGCCTTCTTGCTGCATCCCATCAAATTTACCAAAAAGTTAAATCAAAGACTCTGCATAAAGCAGGCACCACTTGAAGCTCGCCAACAATTACCTTCCTCGTACAAACCCAGTTGTAACATAACCAATTGGGTTCCTGTACAACTCTCTAGCTGCTTGAAGTTCCCATTCACCAAAATATGACCGCGGCACTTGCAATTTTCCTCCGTCATCCTCAGATCTGCATTCATTAGCCAAAAGATGCCCGTATCAAAAACCAAAAAGGAATTTACATAACAACCATTTGAAGGAAGATTTTTACCTGCTCCAAAGACTTATATCAGCAGAATGAGGGGCACAGACCACAGCTCCCTCTTCAAAAACACCTTCCTTGAAAGCATGTAAAATCACCCTTACAAAACACTGCTTTCTGCAACACGCTCAACCTCATCTGTCCGCTGGTTAATCAATTCTTCATTTTTCATTCCCTTGAGCAAGCATTTCTTCGTCTCAGGCATATACGGAAATAAAAGTAAGCTGTCACCGTTGAGGTGAGTCAAGAACTGAGTCAACATATACGATGTCCTCACAACACAGCCACCAAACGCAGTACCATGGCTACCCACAGCTCCTATAGGGCATTCATCACAATGTGCATCTTCAGTTGAGTTGTCAATAGCAAGTTGAATATCTGTTTCATCTCCTGCTATTGAATTTTTCTTCATAGAGTGCTGAATAGATTCCCATGGCGGCAGAATTGGGACTTTAACAAGCCTCATACTAGGAGGACGAAGCTTCACCTTTTTATTTCTAATAGCTTCTTGCACTTCTCCATAAGTAGAGTATGCACTGGTATCAGGGAAATCTGAAGGAAAATATGGTAATCCAGCCTGAAAGAGAAATATATGATCAATTGCCTTTTTTAGTGTCCATATGTGTAGAATTTATCCAATGAGGGTTCAAATACTTACGTCACATGCAACCCAATGCCTCTCCCTTAATCCTATGGCTGAAGCACAAGAGGAGACAATAGTAGTCCAAAAGGCTCTGACCCAACTTATAGGAAGAATAAGTCCATCTGATTAAAATGTGTCATCAAAGAGTATACAACAATACAACAATAGCATAACCCATTAAGTACCCATTAAGTCCCCAATAATAGAGTCCAAGATTCATAGCTTTTCACGCAAGCTATAGCCCTAATTACGCAACTCCAAAAAATAGATTGACCGTGAGATTACCTTTAATACATAGACTCGAGAATATTTCTATCCAAATCGAGAACCTTTCTATCCAAATCATCACATAAGTGGTGCATTATTTCCATCTTCCAGAAGAAAAAGAATTTGACTGGTTTTTCTTCTAGAGGGTAGTTCATGTTTTTAACATCAGATTTAAGAAAACAAGTACACTATTTTCCGTGTGGTTAAAAAGTTATTCCAAACAGAAATATCGAGAAGTGTTCAAAGCCAGTAACATTATTTTACAGCAAATCGAAAGTAAATATCAGAATCTTCAACAGTTATAACTTATAGTCTTGTACAAGAAGAAAAGTAAGGAACTATGAGCAGTAATAACTGATCCTTTGAATGGTGAAATTCCAAAGACAACAACAAAAGCTTGTACGCATACACTGTATGAATAAGCAGAATATAGTGAATGGCTTACCTTGTAACTGAGACTTTCTGGATATCATGTCTCAGAAGCATGACAGGGCACAATTGACATGACCCTGCCTCTGAAGGATCTAGCGTTTTGATTGCTTTATCGTCAAGACAATAGTATTTCATGCGCTGAAACTGTTTTTTCTTGCAAAGAAGACTTTCCTTCACCGGAGGAATTATACCTTTATGGGCATCCCATAAACCAACAAAGTTAGGAAAATCATCACCTTCTTCTGATTTCAAGCTTAATGATGAGAGGGACTCTCTATTTGTTTCAGAAACCCCTGCAGATTCCTGAACTTCAGTTTCAGTATTGCCCAAAATACCAGGAAGTTTTTCTTCTGAAACACTAGCGGTTTCTTTCTCAAGGAAAGCGCGTGGATCATTGACTATCATAGAAATAATTGGCGAAGCAGAAATGTCATCTTCCTTCTTCAGCGCATTTGAATCTTCTAGCAGCACTTCACTATCAACCATCCCAGGACCTGAACATTTCTTTAGCGCCCAAGCATTGTCTGAAGTACTGCATACCCAGAAGCCATCAGTTAGCAACCACTAGAAAGTTTGTTCCAGAAAAGACAACAGATAGCTCACCAGATGGTAGGGTGGAATATCTTCTGAATAAGCTGAACTGAGTCTGAACCTACGAGTTCCAATTGTGCAAGCCCATTCTCAAGAGATATGCAATTAACTGTGCTTCCGCGCAAGTTTATCTTAAAGAAACTGTCGTTAATGATCCATAAATTAAGCAAATCAACTCAACGAAAAGACATTCAGAGCATGTAACATATCTTCTGGATCACAAGATCCCTGGAAAGAAGATGGTATGCAGTTTTATTTACTTCAGGGAGGACAAAAAAACAACAATAGGAAATGCAAAAGCTTCAAGAAATAGCACATACCACAAGATTATCGCAAAACCTAAGAATCTAAAAGAAAATATCAGGTTTACGAGAGACACTTTTGCGCCACATTAACACAAAAAACGAACGATGTCCAGATAGAGAGATAATGACCATTTTAGCCAAGTCACTAAACTCAGAAAGCCTTTCAGATATTAAAAGGATTTCTATTCAGATTATTCATTACCTGTTCACATGCAGCCTTCAAAACATCAAATCCTTCTCCGAAAGCTGCTGGATGTATCCACACCCATAGCTGACGGGAGGAAGCACAACCTTCAACCATCCCTTGTGAATTATGTAAGTCGGTATTGTGGCATCTTGGACCGGAATTTGCACGTTGCGGCCGCCACATATAAGTTACTGGACCGACGTTTTTAAAAGACAGTGCCCCACAATGACGAAGCTACCAAACATCCAATCATATTTAAAACTCCAAAATTTCTACAAAATCTTGTAATGTACATAAAATATCAACGGAGTTTAGATTACTCACCATGGCAGTGCCATAAGTAACACCAGAAAGTATCCTCTGGGGTGTCTGGTGGCAATTTGCTGATGGATAAGGTATCATTACTGTGCTTAGAACTGACACTAAAGAATCCTGTAAGAATAAAAAAAAATGAGGTCAGACAATTAGCAAATAACTGCACGGTAAATACATTAGAAATATTCCCTTTTGTCAGAAACATCTATGAATCCGGAGAAGGAATAAAAGAAATATAAATGACATGTGGTAACAAAACAGGGTTATGATATGCCTGCCTCTGGACCCTCCAACTGAACTGCACCATAGTAGCTTGCATCGTGCACAAGAACTCCGTCGTTTAATTTTTTTAAGAGAGCTCTTGAACCCCGACCACTGTATCATGCAATAAACAAACAAGTGACTCGTCTATCAAGAGTGTATTGCTGCCCCAATGCAGGAGCAGACACACAAAGTTGAACGGCTAAACTTGTGTTATGGAGCACCATATATTTGATTTCTAAACTATCACATATACACAACATAGTATTTCATGAATTACCAATTAATGTGACTAAACAGAGCAATAAATTCCCGTGCATAGGCTCAACATAAAGATCCAAACTTTCCTTCTCGTATAGAATTTTCAGTTGAATAAATAAACAAGCAATCCCATACCTGCCTTGTAGAAACAAAGGAAGATAAAATCCCCACAATTTAGTCATGTTGAAGCGCTTTGCAAGCCAAACATGGGTTCTCAACCTCTTAGTACCATCACCAGAAGTAGAAAAGCCACTCTGAGGATTAATTTTTAGCTCAATTCTCCTAAGAATACGACGAGGGGCCTTCTTCTTCTCCTCCTCATTTTTGCCTTTCTTCTCCAACAGATCCTCACTGCTACTCTCTACTCCAATCATCAATACAACTTTTTGCTTCTTTCTAAATTTCTTCTTCTTTGTAACACGATCGTCGTGCCCAGTTGTCCTCCTTCGTTTATTTCTCCGGGACCGAAAATCATTATTGGAACGATTAGCAACAACAGAATGAAGACTATGGAGTTCAGTAGCTCGAGATTCAGCGAATTTCTGGACGTTAAGACTTCCGGAAGGAATAGATGAAGCCCGATTATTCCCGCCATCCGCAACCATCTTACACAAGTCGGTCTTTAGTCTTTTTCTTAAAAGACCCATTATTCCCTCCATCCGAAACCATCATCAAAAGTCCGATTGTACCTTATCTGACGAACAGAATATTGAATCAGTGGTGACTGAGACAGCGAATGACAGTGGCAAGGGGGAGGCCGATAATAGGGAGAGCGGCGACGTTGGGTGGCTGAAGAAAGAGAAGACGTTGGGGTTTTGTTTTTTTCATTTTGTTTTTTAATTTTTTTCCCCCATTTTTGTCATAGTTTTAATGCACAAATATGTACTTCATCCGTCACAGATTATCTGTTCACCTTAACAAATGCACTGATATTAAAGTTTTGGTGATTTTAACAGTAAGATATGAGTAAAAATTTAAAATACTCCTCATTAATTTATTAATTTTATTTAAAATTTATACCTTTCTCTCTTCATCCTTTCACATAACATCCAACCACCTTTTAAATATGTGTTCGAAAGTGATAATTTTATTTAATTGAGAGTATTCAATGAGTAGTTGGAAGAGACAACGAAACGCAACTCAGGCGGTAAGACGCTTCACTTCCAACCGGTAGGTCGGGAGTTCGAGTCATATTAGAGGGGAAGTTGAGAACCACTATCGATCCTCCTTTGAAAAGAAGGGAAAAAAAAAAAAAGAATGAGTAGTTGGAAGAAGGGTAAAATTGAAAAAATCGTCATTAATTCATATTTTATTTATAACGTGGACAGTTAATTTTAGACAAAAATATCTAAACAGTTAATTTGGAAGGTATGAAATACTATTTTTTGTTATTTTATAATTAATGAGGTTTAAAGTTGCGCAAAAAGATTTATGAATCTTTATAATATTAAAATTAGTGATTTGATTAAGCAGTTTGGTTAGTATCATACTTTTTGCGCTTCTTAAAGTCGGGAAATGCATTAGAGTAATATTGTTTTAGTATAATGGTCATTACATGGCATGAAAAAAAGTGGGAGCAACATTTTGCGTGGCACTCTCCCAGACGCGCCTTGCCACGTCAATCCAGAACGGAACGGAAGTGGGAATTCCGGCCTCAACCTCCAGTAAAACTTGGTTGTTGCTTCAATAATCAATAATCAATAATCAATACTACAACATTTGGCCGCTTATCAATTATCATATTAGTAAGATTGGTTGTGGCTCCATTAATTTTTTTTTATTATGAATGTTGTGGCTTCAAAACTTATTTAATATTATATTCAATTTTTAATATAAGTCGTTTAATACATATAGCGAAAATTAAAGAAACAAATAAATAAAGTATCTTGTTAGATAAAATATCAATATTACTCTATTAAATAAGACTCATATACCACTAATTATATTTAAGAGAATAATATTAATATTCTGATTAAAAAACACTTTATTTTTTATTTAATTAATTTCCGCAACATTGCAAAACGATTGATAGTAAGAATGAACGTAGTATGTTCTTTCCAAAAAGGAAAAATAAGAATCGCTTATCCATTGGACAAGAAATTATAAATATGATTTTTTTTTCTGAATAAATTTAGTTTCCATTAATCACAATTATAAATATGATTTGAACACTATAAAAAACATCTAAATATTTCTAATATAGTTCCATTTATAATTTTTTCTAAAAAAAGATATGGGTGAAAATCACCTGTACCGGTGTATGTACACATTTCTGTATTAAAAAGATTTAATTTATGCAATATTATTATTTGGTACCCTAGTTGTGGTTCACCCTACGTGAGATAGATGCCCTCTTTGATATTATTATTGTGAAACCCCGTATTAATTTTAGTTAGTAAGGATTAAAAAAAAAAAGGGAAATTAAGAATCGGGGTTGATAGAAAATAAGTACATTTTTTAGGAATCTAAGTGCAAATAGGATTTTGCATTTTTGTTGTGTAACGTGTGCCATTATTTTAGGAAGGGGAGAAGTGGTATTGATCGTGTGGGATTGGGAGAAGTCAGTAGTGGGGTAGTGATTGTGTATGTATTAGAAGTCAGTAGTGGGTTATATATTCCCTCTTCACTATCGTCTAGAGGAAGAAGAAACGGAAGCATTAAGTGCGTATTATAAATAAAATAAAAAGGGAGCCTAGATTGTGAAGTATCTCTTGATGTTTTTGCAGCAGCAAGTGAGACGGATATTAGGAAGCGGCTCTAGAATTTCTACACTTAGGAAGATATCACAATTTCGAGGTAATATATCGTATTCTCTTCTTGTTTTAAGCCCTAAGATATTACCAAAAGCTAAGTATGGATGGAAGATATATATGATTTTATGTCTAAAAATGTATTGATGAAAAGATTATGTTTTCTGGGAAATTATATTTTGTAAAAAAGAAAAAAGAAAGAATCAAGCACATATTTTTTATTTGTGAAGTATGATATATATATATATATATATATATATATATATATATATATATATATATATATATATATATATATATATATATATATATATATATATATGTGCTCTTTTCATTTTTACTATCCCTTTTCGCCACGTGTCAGACTCCTATTTTTTCTTCATTTTCTATTTTTTTTATTCTAATAACTTCCCTTATTCAAATCCACTACTCCCATAATTCCTCAACTCCTATTCCAATTCAACCTCTCCCTCTTTCTCCAATCTTAACTGATCTCAACTTCTCCTTAAACTCTCCAGCCATCGAAATCTTTTTAAATCTCCTAATGTACCACAACTTCTCACTCTCACTATTCATAAAACTCTAATATTAATCATTAATCTGTTAGTTATTTTCTTTCCATCCATCACAAACAAGAAGGTATCGATCTTTTTCTTTGTGTATTTCTTCAAATTGCAAATTGTTTATCTTAGGAGTCGAATTGGTTTTTGAAGGTTAAGAGATATAAGTGCATTACAAATCATTTAACCGAAGTTGAGGAAGATTCAGGACTTAACTTATGTTGCCCCGGTGTCATGATCTTTAACGGTAAATCTTTAGGTCACCATTGCCTCAAAAATTATTTAAAAAATATTCAGTTTTTTTCATTCGCAGATCTGCCGGATCGATCATGATTATCACAAAATTCATGAGTGAAAATACTAAATCAAGTGTATTTTTAGACAAAAATGTTGTTTCTATTTTGTGGTTCTTCCATGAAAAAGAAATATGGAAATGTTTCATTGTCCTCAATCAAATGTGCAGGTAGGTTCCATTCATTTACTCTACGAATTCTCTATTTGCACCAAAAAAAAAATTTGTTTCTGCATTTATTTTTTCCCTAATCCTTTTACTTTCTTTTATTCTTCCTTTTGATTCTTTGTTCTTTTAACCTTAAACATTTGTAGGGCTTCTTGAGTAAGGGAAGAATCCATTCCGCAGGTGAAAACTGCTTTACTTTTGAAATTCTTTCTGAATATTTCAATTGATGAATATAGTTCTTTCCTTTTTAATTTCCTTTTAATGCTTTTCGATTTGTTCACTACAACTATATTGATTTATATCATGATTTAATAATAAAAAATGTAATCTATGTTTAGTTAAAATTGATTTCTTTGAAGAGGACAAATGAAGAAGAATAGTTCTGATATGCACCAGTTCCATTGGATCATGTGGTGGAGAATTTGACACATTATTATAGAATGAGGAGAAAGATAATTATATGATGAAGTGGCTAATTCTGTACCATAAGATTCATGTGGACTTGATCCATATCAGAAAAATCCAATCAAGAAATTGAACGGGCCACACAGTAGGTTCTCTATTTGTTTCTTTTCTTTTTTCAAATGTAGATTTGTTATAGTACTTAAGTCTGTGCTATGAATTATATTAAATTGGAGCTCTCATTCAGAGGGTTTAGAGGAATGCCCTAAAGGAGCTTCTTGGCGATGACCTAAATTTTCAAGGGTTTTGTACTGATGAATTATTTCTTAAGTTAGCATAAAATAAGTATGTTCAGCTTAGATTGCAGTTTCACAACTTCCCTAATATTGTGATTGAGGGAGGTTAGCAAATTGGGATGGTGATTTTATTCAATTTGCAAAGTAATTGCTTACTTCTCTTTTAGGTCTCTTCAGATACACCATGGCATGCAAGTAATGAATCACTAAAGTAAACTGGTCAAATATCCAACATTTGATGGAAATGACTAATCCATGGGTTCTCAAGATTTTTTCTATGTGAACCAGATATTGAGAGTTTAGTTTTATAAATACACTTTGATGTTCTTATCTTTCACTAAATAAAATATTGTATATGTCGTATTGAGAAAAAAAGTTAGATTTCTCTTTTAATCAATTAGGAAAAAGACTTTGCATGTGAGATCCAATTCAGACCAAGAGAATAAACATAAAATTTTAATTGGACCAAGTAAACAATTTGATGCATTAAACTTTTTAGTTAATCCTTTGCTTGCAAGTACTATTTATATGACTCATCATCGTTACACTCGCTTTTAAGAAGTGTAGACTAATGAAGAAATTGTCAAAAAAATTATATATATATTTTTTACTTTGTCCTTCCATTTCGAGACTTTTAGAATGTAATAATTGTTTCCTCCATCCCTTTTTTTTATGAAACCCGTTAAAAGGATTCTACATTCATTTACTTTATGTCCCCACCACTTTATAATTTGAGCATTCAATTTCTTTTTGAATTCTATTATTTCCATGCAATTTTTTTGTTAATTCAAGGGAACATGACTAATGAAATAAAGAGCTTCTTGGAGCTTACTCTCTCAAATGTCAATAAAGGTAAAAAAAACTTGAGTTCAGTATATATGCAGTTGATTACTCTTCAGTTCGTTGTATTTGTAGTAGCATTTTGATTGATTATTAAAAACCTCCAGATATGCGCCTAATTACTTTTTCTACTCTCTATTTTTAGACAAGAAAAAAAATAAGAGTTCAGAGTTTTGTGGATTGGGTTGGATATGGACTTTAAAGATGGAGTAAAGGGAGACCGAGAAAATAATGAGCAAGTTTTATGTGGGTATTTCTGAAATTATTGGTATAATGATGCGAGAAGTTATACAAAACCTAACTTTATTTTGAGGAATATGTTTTTTGTATGTGTTAATTATGAGTTATACTTTTTATAATAGTTTTGTAAGTTAACTATGTGGCATTTTGATCTTTAGTACGTTTTTCATTATCACCTGGATTTTACTCAATCTATTAATACTATTTTTTTTTCTCAATTAGGTACATGCATTTGTTAAGCTACACCATTGATTATTTGGCACGGAAAAACATGAAAAATATGAATGAAAGATTTCAAGTATAGAAACGGGTTCATAACACGCATCATAGTTATGAGTGCTAGAAATATTACTTCAAAACTTTCTTTTCGTACCTTTATTTAGCTCTTTCTCCTTTTTTCTTCAACATTCTTTTTTTATGATGCGTGTTATGAACCATTTTTCTTTGATTTTTTACTGTTTATTGGCATTGATTATTTTATTTTATTTTTAAATTATCATATTTTAAAATAATAGTTATTAATTTTTATTAAATATTGTGTCTCCGTGCATAGCACGGGTCATTAGGCTAGATATATATATATATATATATATATATATATATATATATATATATATATATATATATATATATATATATATATGTTTTAGTAATGAATTTTTGTGACTCGAAATTAATGATAACCGTTAGAAGCGACTGAAGACGATCGATCGAAGTACTAACCCCAGTCGAAGGACCTTTTGGTCAAGTCCTAATGGTTGATGCTAACAAGGAGTCAAAGTTAAAATTATATGATGTTCCTGCAATTTATTGCCAAGTTTAATGTACTATACAATTCTTTTGATTCATGGGAAGATCTTCTAAACTCTTCTGCATTTACAAAGTTAAATTGGTTATCTGTTAAGATTTAAAAATATATAAGTATATTGTTTGATATTTATATTGTCAAAAGGCTATAGGATTTTGGCTACTGATTTAATAGAAATATTTTGTTAAAGGAAAGATTGCTACCAGTATAATATGTAGCTCGCTTTTACGTTTTCTTGTTGTTTATTTTGAAGGAAAATGCTTTGTTATTTGTAAAATGGAAACATACTGGGTAAGGTTATGTTTTTGGGAACTCTAGCATTGTTTTCAAAATGTCAGTTCTATATAACCTTAACCAATAGCTAGTTTTCAAAACGAAATCGTTGTACTCTTGTGTCAGAAAATATATTTTTTTCAAATGTCTAAGAATGATAAATGTTTTGATCCCCAAGTGCTTGACTCCGGAAGAAATTCGTTATCTTACTAAGTTGGAAGCTTATTCCTTTCCATGTTTTTTTTCCCCAGGTAAAGTTAATAATGAAGAGAATGATTTAGGAGAGTGGGAGGAAGTCCCCTTTTGGTGAAGAGAGTGATTCATTTATGTTTTAGTTTATTTTTGATAAACAATTTATGTTATGTTTTGTTTCCGTTGCGAATTATGTCGATGTAATAATTTATCTTGAGATATTGGTAAGATATATGAAGTTTTCTTTGAAGTTTTGATTTTATGGAAGTTTAAATTTGATGAATAATAGACCTTGTGTTAATAGTATGGGCTATTGACACGGTCGTGTCGCGCCTCTGAGATTTGGGGCGTGACAATTATATAGGCTTGAAGTTTTGTTTTTGTAACTTAACAGATTGGATAAAGAGTATCCAGCTATTTTATAGGAATTGCATACGAAATTATAAATATCAAGTCATTTACAATTATATGTACTGTGATTATATAATTCATCATTTGTATATATAATTAGAAAAAATATTCACATGATGAATTTTGAGTGATTAAATACAGAAATGTGCACATACACAATTTTTTTATTATTAAAATGTCAATATAGTAATAAAAATATCTTTACTTTTAAAATTAAAAATAGATTAAAACTACTATTAAAAAAAAGAAATATTTATAAAATTACAATATATAAAATTATACTAAATGAAATAGAATATTTATGACTAAATATGAATATGTTGCTTATCGAAGGCATTGAGAACTTATAATTAGGTTGAGACAAAAACCTTAGCAAATGATTTGGTTTTGATTTTTGTTTTATTGCTTTATGGTATCATGGAGATAATTATTTCTTGACTGGTTTTGCCAATTATAATATTGCTATTGCTTTGAGTAATTTATACATGTTACATTTACGTGTTCATGCTTAGTGTTTTTTTTTTTTTATTGCACGTGTGGTCATGAATAGTTTATTGTTTGCGGGTAAAAATGTGCAGAGAATCTTTTCATTTTTTTCATATGCCTACATTGTGGTATTTGCATATTTAGCAGAAAAATAATCATGCTCAATATGGCGTAGATGATACTTCAATATTATATGTTGCTTGCTTTAGAAAATTTTGTATGATAGTATTATAATTCATACAATATTTTCTTGATTTTTTTCAGATTATTTGAAAGATTACAAATGAGCGAATAGTTATCTCAATTTGATTTGCAGTTAATTCAATCTACTAAGTTATACGTTGATCTCAGCTCCCTTGCATTTGTTTCAACTGGTTATTTGCTTTCTTTCCCCATATTCACCTCACATTCCATCTCCCTTCTCCAAGAATTTTATTCTTAAAATTTGTGATCGTATCTTTCTTAATTAAATTTTGAGTCACTAGTAATTAAAGAAATCTTCGCTATAAGCTACTCATTTTCTCTAAAATCAAGTTTGTAACTTTAGATGTGCATATAATCTATATGTTTGTTGATTATGTATCTTCAGTATTCATCACACATTGATCTTAGAGGAGATGTGAGAAGAAACATGTGATCGCTCATTTAATCAAGTTACATATTCTTGGACTTACCCCTACAATATTTTCTGTCTTACATGATTGTTTGCTTATGTAACTCGTTTACTCCTCTATGATACTTTTATTCGAGGATTCTAAGAGGGATACGACTGTCAATAAACTCAAGATGTATGACATACTTTTTATAAGTCTATTCAGAGTTTGGTTTGATGAGAAAGAAGAAACAAAGGCGAATGCAAAGTTTTCATTCACCATTAAATTATAATGTTGTGAAAGTATTTTGTTGATTATTTTTTTACCTTGAATGGAGAACAATTATTATATTGCGGATTGTTTGGTTATGGAGAACTATCAAACTCAATGTCTATAAGAAAATTTTCATCATCTTGACTTTCTCTTATGCTCTTATTAATTTTTATTTTTTAGAAGGTATTTTTATATTCTGAGATTTAAATTGTCATAATAGGTAAAAAATGGAAATACGTAAGAGTACTCGCACAAAAAAAAGTACACATGATACGAGGCCAAAAGAAGAGTTTAAATGATGGATAGTCGCGTAGCGTAGTTTTATCTTGGTAGGCTACTTAGCTTACTTATAACTTACATTCAAGCCAATCAGTACAGTACACGTAGGAAAGAGAAATGAACTTACATCAATTCTCTTCAATTCTCTTTCTTATGTGTATTTCACTTATTGGTTTGGATGTAACTTATCAAATTTAGTAGCCTACCAAAATAAATTTTCTCTAGTCGCGTATGGCGCCAACAATGATTACCTAATATTTAAATGATGATTTAAACGTCATCCAAATAATCTGACAAATACAAGATGACCCCTGAAGTTTGGAAGATTATTGTATCGGATCTTATGTGACATTCTGAATTGCGGTCTTGTTCACACAAACCATATCTATTTAATTTAATATATATATTAAAGTTGGAAAATGATATTCACATTTATAATTTAGTTTTTTGCACGTGTTCTCCATTGTTTTATAATTAAGGTATCAACTAGAACTAGAATGTTAAAGGATGTGTCTTTGAGTATCCAAACTAATAAATTACGTCAAGGAGGCCATAGTTCACTGGCTACCCGTGACCAAGAGGTTCCGGGTTCAACACCATTCCCCTACGTGGGGCAATAAAAATCTATTTGTAATACTGGATTCAACACCGTTCAACACCGTTCGAACACCGTTCGAACCCCGGGAGATGTTACTTAAAGGAAAAGAAAGCTCCTAAATCTATTGAAATACTGGATTCATGGTTACTTAATTTATACTAACTATTAACCTATAACATCTTTATTGGGCTCTTACTGGGAGCTAAGAACTCCCACCACCCTTTTAAGTCACTATGAGCTTATTCGTTTATTTTCTTATTATTCAAAATATAGATTCCTGATAATACCGAGAATTAAACTCCGTAGAAGAAGTTTCTTCGAATTCAAAAAATGAAAAGAAAACGATGGTACTATAAAATATCTAAAACAAAAAAATATACTACAAGTCATTAACATATATGCAAATAGAAAATAGAACAACAATGGTTTCTGAAAGTATGAATGGGCTTCTTTCATGCAGAACACTAAATCAAATGTTACCATACCAACTCTAATGATAACACGTACGTTATTCCCTCAATCTCATAATATATGTCTTTATGTTATGATCATGGTGGGAGTAATATATATATATATATATATATATATATATATATATATATATATATATATATATATATATATATATATATATATATATATATATATGGACTTCTTTAGCAGATGTGTGTGTGTGTGTGTTTAAAAATTTGTAAAATACCATGATAATGTAGCTAGCCCATGATTTGGTGCCACACAATCAAAATATTTGTGTGTTCACCGACCTTTTGGATTGACAATTTGTGAAAACACGTCATTTATATCATTTGAATCCTCATTTAGGTCACTTTCACTGCCAAGGCTTAAGGTACTCCTGTGCATGGCCATCAAGTTTTGATGGTTAATTGCTTCAGTATTCTCAGTGTTTCCATTTTCACCCTCTTCAGATTTAGCTCCATCAGGGTTTTCTTGTACTTGAAGTGCATATTCGAGATTCCACAACACGTCACCCATAGATGGTCGATCGATTCCATGGTCTGCCAAGCACTTCTCAGCTGTCTCAGAAAACTTCTTTAAGCACTCCGGTTGGATTTTTCCTTTAAGTTGAGGGTCTATAATGTCCTCTAGAGTACCATTTCTTGAGCAACGCAAAGCCCAATCTGCAAGACTAACTTGTTCCTTCGGAAGGCTGGGATTGAGAGCAGGCCTTGCACATAAACATTCAAAAAGAACCACTCCAAACGAGTAAACATCAGATTTCTCAGTTAATTGTTGTCTTCTAAAGTATTCGGGGTCTAGATAACCGAAGCTACCTTTTACTACTGTGCTAACATGTCCTTGATTCATATTAGGACCTGTTTTCGAGAGCCCGAAATCTGAGACCTTGGCGACCCACTTGTCATCACAAAGTATGTTTGTCGTCTTGACATCTCGATGAATGATGGTGTATTTCGCTCCTGTATGAAGATAATGAAGTCCTCTAGCTGCCCCGATACAAATTTCCAACCTTTGCTTCCAGGTCAAAGTGATTTTGTTGCCCTTATAAAGGTGCTCCCTAAGAGTACCTTTACCCATATAATCGTAAACTAACGCCATTTCATTGCCTTCCTCACAAAAACCAATTAGGGAGACTAAATGTCTATGCCTTAATTTGGAAAGCATATCGATTTCCGTCTGAAATTCATTAATTCCTTGTTCCGAAGAAGGGTTTGATCTTTTTATTGCCACTTTGATTTCTCCATCAATGATACCTTTATACACCTTTCCAAAACCACCAACACCTATGACATGTGACTCATCAAAGTTTTTAGTGGCCTGTTTGATCTCTGCAAGCGAAAAATAACGACAATTACAGGCTGCATCCGAGGAAATGGTTGTACTCCCATGACTTTTGCCGGAAATGGTAGATTTACTTGCGGTTCCTGAGTGAGAATTGCCATAAATTGGTAACCAACTATTGGTGCATGTATCTGATCCGCGCATTTCTCTCTTTTTATTGTACATGAAAACTATAGCAATCGCGACACCAAATGCCGCGGCTCCTCCCGCAGCTCCACCAATAATCGCGCCAGTGTATGTCTTCTTCCCATCACTACTATATTGTGGAGCCTCAGATTCCAAATACTTTTTCATCATATCTGAAATTGTAGGATTAGGACCTGCCAAATTTGTTGTTGCATCACTGAGCTTGAAAATCTCCAAGCCATTAAGAATAGCATCAATATATTCAGGTTTGCTTGCTTCGGAAGGATGAAGAGCCACCCATAGTTGGTCATCACCTCTTTTGTCAGCAACATACACCACATAGTCCTTGACTACTGGATTTCCCTTTTTCTTTGCCCAACCAATAACATCTGCTTCAGGTTCTGCAGTTTGGTTGTTGATATATATCGTAAAGACTCGTTGGTTTACACGATCCATTTGCCAATCACACCAATGGAACCTCATGAGATACGAGAAATTAGAGTCGACTTGGAAAATCCATGTAAGGTTGTACTGCTTATTCAGAGCACTATCAGGTCCCATTGCCCTTACAGTTGTATACACATCAACGGGTGCAAAATATGGTTTTACAGCGTTGTAGTTAATAGAGACATTAGCTTCATATGTAACACCGGCCGATGCACCAAAAACATAAGGAGTATCATCGTACCAACTTCTCTCTAGACCTGCAGAATCATTTTTCGGAGAAATATATTGTCCACCTATGTTGACTCGAAACATCGTTTCCAAGCTAGAGCCACTTATGTCCATAGATTGATCAACTGAACCAAGATTAGTAGTCTCATCTAGAGCACTAACACCTATCAATTGAGGAGCTTGGTCGAATAATGGCGGAGACTTGATCACCTCAATGCCATTAACATAAGCAAAAGATTGATTTGAAGGCTTGACCGTAACCTTTAAAGTTGGTGAATCCATGGCAGCCAAAAAATATTCTTTGATGATATAACCTTGCGAAAGGGCTTCAGCGGTGATAAAAGCACTAAAATTGCTCAACAATGAGACACTTCCAGCAACAATTCCAAAATATGAATTGGATATGTTAAATTTGGGATAAGAACCAGGGTAAAAATGAAATCTAAGCAATGTACGACTCGTTGCATCTCCAAGTGGGAACTCGTATGTTGTCTCTGATGTGAAAATTCTAGCTGTCATGTAAGGAACATCAGAAGGAAGTGATGGATCTTGGAATGTTGCTTGGGCGACGTTTGATTTATCACCAGATATAATGTACTTTGTGTCCGACTCCCATTTTCGACCATCAGCGTCAATTCCAGGAGACGATGCCCCACAATTTAAGTACAATACATTTGAACCCTTATTGTCTGCTACAACCAGATGATTAAAAATAGGACATAGACATGAAAAAAATAGCAAAAGCCAGAGATTGATTTGCATGGTTGCCAACATAAGAAAGATGTACGGGCGTACAGGAAAACAAAACACTTCAAGAAGAGACGGAGAAAAAAAGTTTTCCTGCACGCCTGAATGAAGTGTTATATGCCTTTTGTTTTCTTGGAAGCAATTATGTCTTTAAGCTAGACTAGTTCTCGTCATCCATGGAAGAGTTGAAAACTATTCCTTCCCGGACAACTGAGATTGTTTGGAAAAAACGAAGAAAGAAGGAAAATTGTGGTGTATTATTACTTTTGGCAATTTTTCGATGTTCTTTCTTTAGTTGCCTATGGTCATACATGCGACAACCAACCATTGATGAGGTAAGCGGAAGTTAACAAAATAACGGATGAGAGTTGAAATCGAAACTAATATTTTGATTGGTTAGAGTTAACTCGAAAAATTGTAAAACATATAACAATAAGAGCAAATTAGACGCTGAACGAGTCTTTCGCTAACTATTATTTTGGACAAGTAAAAGAAAATTCATATATTTTCTTGGGATGTTGATGGAGATATTGTTTTAAAAATAGGCAAAGATAAATAATTTATAGAAGTTAAATATTTTTTGAGAAAAAAATATAGTAAAAGTTATACAAGTAATAATAAACGGTTTTCTAGAAATTATATATTTTTATTAGAAGAATTATTAGTAAAAAATTTACAAATAATGATAAACTGCCAACTTGTTAAACTATTCTTGAAAAATAAAATGTAAATAACTATTTTACTAATTTCTCTCACTTTACATTTTTTTTTTTGCTAAGTATCTCTCACTTTACATTTGCTTTCTCATATTTCACCTAATTAATAACCTAATTAATAATAGTAAAAAGTAAACACTACTTATAATTTTCAAGTAAGTAGACTTTTCACTTGGAGGCAAATGTTTCTTCCTAATATATCTTCTGGGTTTGATACCTAACATTATTAAAAACTCTCTCTCTCTCTCTTTAAACAAAAAAAAAGAGACACGAACCTAATAATTATGCATACTTTCAAAAAGAAATAAATATACAGACATAATAACGCCTTCAATGAACTGTTAGGAAAAAGAAAAGCCTTCCAAAAAAAAAAGTTGGGGGGAAAAAGAGAAATGAACCAAATAACAATGCCTTCAGTGCCAAATTCGTTCCTAAGATTTTAGAAATATCAAATTCGTCCTCATAAATAGTTTGTAATGTCAAGTTCGTCCGTAAAAATTTAGAAGTGTCAGTCTCATACCTAGAAATGACCATCCTGTTCCAAAAAAGTCATTAAGTAGTTGAATAACTCTATGCTAACAAAGACATCATATCATTTTTTTTTATCACATCTTCCATATTCTGCTTGGTGTAAGGAAGATTTTCTAGTTCAACATATCATTAGAAAAATATGTATCACAACTTGCTTATTTTCTCAAGAATATACTAGAGTTTAAAGAAATTTAGAAGATTAAAAATTTTTCATAATCGAATTTCAAAACCGATTATAATGAAACCAAAATCAAACTGCAAAAAATATATACAAAAACTTTTACATATTGCAATATCACTTGGTATGGAGGTATGTAGGTTGACATTTCTGAAATTTCAGGGACGAACTTAACACTGCGAGTCATTTCTAGGGACGATGTTGACATTTATGTAATTTAATGGACGAATTTGAAACCACGAGCCATTTCTACGGACGAGATTGACATTTCTGTAATTTTAGGGACGATGTTGACACCGCGAGTCATTTACATGGACGAACGTAACACTGCGAGCCATTTGTAGGGGCGAAGTTGACATTGTTAAAAGTTTAGGGACAAACATGAGATTGTGAGTCATTTACAGGGAGCAAAATGAAATTCACGCTAAAGGGAAAAATTAATTTTATTTAATTTTAACTTTCTTTTTTTTTTTTTAAAAAAAAAATACCCATAAAAAAGTGACCACTAAACCCTGGAGCAATAGACTAAGAAAAGACCAGTGAAGCAAAGATCTCTGAGATCGCAAAGGTCAATGGCGTTCAAAGATCGTAAATTGGCGGCGGTCTTCTTTATGATTATCTTCTATGCCCCCTCACTCGTTCTTGCTTCTTTTGATTCCATTCAAGGTTGCGGTGGATTTGTCGAGGTTAGGCACCGCCACTACTATTTGTTTCTCCCCGTTATTGTGTTATTGTAGAATTTATATTAGTTTTTGAATTTTAATTCAATGCGATTCTTGATTCAAACATAGTTATTGCCTGCTCATGTTTTTGAATTTGACCGGAATTAGCATATTGTTGGTACAATAACGGTTCAGATCTTTTGTAACACTATCTGTAATAATTTAATTATGGAATTTTTTTGTACATTTATCTAAACTGAACAAGATAAACCCAAGTGTGAACAAGACACCACATCACTACTATTTTGTTCTCAAATCTATCCGGTTTTTGTTTCCTTGCAGAATTGATATTAGTTTTAAGTTTTATTCGACGTGATTCCTACACAAACATAGTTAGGTGAATTGTTTTGTCACAGGCAAGTGTGGAGCTAATCAAGTCGAGGAAGCCAACTGATGGGAAATTGGATTATTCTCATATTACGGTAATTTTTCAAGTTTTGCAATTGGACTAGCATAAAATTTAAGTTGAAGTTTTACATTGCAATGTACATGTACTGAGGAAATTTCATTTTTTGAGGGAATGTAGGTCGAACTTCGTACTTTGGATGGATTGGTGAAAGACAGTACACAGTGTGCTCCAAATGGATACTACTTCATACCTGTTTATGACAAGGTCTAATTCTGGCCCTTCTTGTCCTTCTATGGTTGTTTTATTCTACTTCTTGATTTGGCTCACAGTTAGTCTCTTGCCCGTTCAGGTTGATCTTATTATTTGTGTAATGTTTTAGCGTTTCTGATGTTTTGTTTGAAATGCAATTAACCTCATTTTGCTACATAAATAAAAGCTTCTATCATTTGGATGAGTAGAGGGCTCAATCTAAAACACGTGGAAAAGTACAACTTACTGTTTCAACTAGGCTTGAGAACTCAACTATTCAACTTCTGTTAGCTGCTTTCACTGTGTAGTTTTCATCATTAACTTGGTATATAACTGCCTGCTTTATTTTCTGTTTTGTATTTGTTTAATTTTCTGGTTTTGCCAAGCGTTTCATGGTTGCATGTGGTTTTCAGTTGCTCACATTAAGTTATATATGTTTTCAGGGTTCTTTTCTGGTTAAAGTTAAGGGGCCTGAGGGATGGTCGTGGGACCCAGAACAAGTTGAGTACACCATTTACCATATGGATGTTACGTTCTTTTTGCATGTGTTATAATGTTCTCTTGCTATTTAAGCAAGTCAAATGAATATTGTCAATTTTTATTCTTTTTGGTGCACATCTCACATAAAACTATTCTTTGATAGGTCCCCATCGTTGTTGATCAGAATGGTTGCAATGGGAATGAAGATATAAATTTTCGGTTTACAGGGTTTGTATACATTAGTGCTTATTGAGCCCAATTCTCGTGTTATACAGTTATACTTCGTATATTGTTGTTAGAATCATATTTAGACCAGCATAAGTAGTAAATTTTTTGTGCCACTTTCTTGCAGGTTCTCCTTAGCTGGAAGAGTTGTCGGAGCAGTTGGTGGACAGAGCTGCTCCCATAAAAATGGGGGTCCATCAAATGTAAAGGTCGACCTTTTGTCTCTCTCTGGTGATATTCTGTCTTCTGTATCCACATCCCCAGCAGGAGGTTACGCCTTCGCAAACATCACCCCAGGTTAAATTCATTGACAATTTTTATGTTTGTTACAAGTTCAGATGTGCAACTGCTCTCTTTTACGGAATTGTATCACTCCTAGTTGATTTTGAGGCCTTTGAACACACTCGTTGCTCTCTATGTAGAGACCTTTTGGGCGGGGAAGGGTGTTGCTCTCCATCCACTAACTATCTTAAACCTCAGTTGTAGTAAATGAACCAAAATGACTGAAAATTGCCTGTGCAGTCAAGTTACCTAGACAACTGAATAAGATAACTATTAAAAGTTGATTTTTTTTGCTCTTGATACAACATAATTTCTAAGATCTAAGCATTCATCGGCAAGATTGTGAAGGTTGCAACCACGCCAAGGTAAATAGAATGTCACAATGGGCAAAGGTCTGGCCTAGTGTATATGCAAATATGAAAACGGAAGCAATATCAGTGTTCTATTTTCTGGTGTTGAATTTGTTAACGTACTTTCTAAGTGCTCCTCCTTTTCAGAACTGTTGGTACTAAGCACTCAAATTCTCATAAGCTGATATCTACGATAAGATTGTATTATTAATTATTAATATTTTGGTCTGCAGGGAAGTACAAGTTACAGGCCTCACGTGACGATTTGAGCATTGAAGTTAGAGGTTTTCCAGAGGTTATTTCATGCTTCATTTTCCCTAGAGTCTTCTTAATGAAAATAAATAGAAAATTGTATCTCTTTGTTTTTGCTCCATGTCTAACCTTTGGGTCTGCCTTCTCTGATGCCTTTTGGCTTTGATTTGAGGGCATGATTCTGTAGCAAACGCGACGGCATAGGGGACCATTGTTACATGTGTATTATATGAGCAACCACTTTGTGCACTTGTTGCCAAAGGTTAGGTTAGTCTCCAATACATCTGTTTCAGTGGTATCCTGGGATCAGCCACTTTGTTTGACAAAGGTTAGGTCTGTATCCCGTCCATCCCCGCCCATACCCCCAATTATTGGGGACTTAATGGGTTATGCTATTGTTGTTGTTGTTGTGTCTAACCTTTGGGATTTCAAGTCTTTGTGAAGTTACTCTGTTGAACAGAAATGTTTAAGACTAGTAATAATGCTAGCTTTTACTCATGCAGGTGGAATTGGGTTTTGGAAATGTTGCAGTAGATGATGTTTTCTTTGTTCCTGGTTATGATATTCGTGGATTTGTGGTTGCTCAGGTGAGATATTTATGAAGTTTTGATCTGCAGTGTTTACAATGGAAAGCCTTAACATTAGGAATGAAATGGCATTTAGGAGAAGAAATTAAATATTTCGATCTATTTGTATGCTAAAAACAAAGTTGTAAGTATGAAAATGATGGTGGTTACCAGGTAGGTTGATTGGAGGTTGACAGTAAGTTCTGCAGCTGTTCATATGCTGTGAGCAAAACCAAAGGAAAGAGAGAAGTTGACTCACCACATCCGTTTTCAAATATTTATGTTTGTTATTCATCACTACTTGTGTGATACTTCTTAATTCCCTCAGAAGATAGGACCAAAGTTGCTGTCATTTAAGTTCCTTCTCGGGGGTGCATACTTCTTATATAATGCAGATATTTTGCAATAAATGCAACTAACATATCAGTGGTTTGATCTTGGCAGGGAAACCCCATATTGGGAGTTCATTTTTATTTATACTCAGATGATGTCTCGGAGGTCTATTGTCCCCAGGGCTCTGGTATAGCACCTGGTCAGGAAAATGCTCTTTGCCATGCTGTATCTGATTCTGATGGAATGTTTACATTCAAATCTATACCCTGTGGTAATGATCCAGACCCTTGTGGACATGGTTGCATGAACAAATTTATTGTTACTTATTTTACTTGCCCATCTATCATCCTTGTTAATAATACATGCTTAGTTCAGTTATGAGATAACCAATTTAGTTTGTTTCCCATGGTCAAAGCTCTTCGTTAGTCGCATATGTCTCGGCATGAATAGTCTATAGATTTTTTCTTGAATAGTTTTAGATTATTGGTTTCAACTATTTTTAGATAACTTCTTTTCCTGGAAAAATAGGATAACTACATACCATATTGACATAAAGGCTCAGCCCATTGTGAACTGATTTGTTCGGACCAAAACTGATTGAAAATGGTTTTGGTTCAGTTTCCCCCAGTCATAGTTTATTCAAAACCAAACTGAAATGGAGAATTTGAAACCAAAACTGGTTGAATCAACAAATGAAGATTCCTGTGCGAGTATGGGTTTATTTAGAATCTTTCTTGTAGTCATGTCATGCATGAAACAATTTGAATCTTGGTTTCCAAAACTGATTGAATCAACAAATGAAGATTCCTGTGCAAGTATGGATTTATTTAGAATTTTTCTTGTAGTCATGCATGAAACAATTTGAATCTCGGTTTCCAAAGTTGATGTCCTCTCCCTTCTGAAATGGAGATTTTGAAACCAAAACTAGTTAAATCAACAAATGAAGACTCCTATGTGTAAGTATGGGTTAATTTAGAATTTTTCTTGGAGTGATGCATAAAACGATGTGAATCTCATTTTCCAAAGTTTATCTCCCTTCCCTTCTTGTTAAGGCTATTACACCTTAATTGTTCCACTGAATTACCTACAGGAATCTACAGGCTCATACCTTTCTACAAGGGTGAGAACACTGTTTTTGATGTTTCGCCTTCTTCCATGACGGTGTCCGTCGGACAAGATCATGCAATAGTCCCACAGAAGTTTCAGGTATAATATGCAATAACTTAATGTGTACTTGATGCTTAATTTGCAAGTGCACAAATATTGAACAAAGTAATAAAATGATAAGTAAAAGATCGTCCCAACAAGGATTGATTATCTAACTGGAAAATTTTCTCACTTATAACTCAACCTAAACCAAAATAAAGATGATAAGATTAACTAAAAATAACTAAGAATGAATGACAATTAAAGTAAAGTAAATACGCGATATGAAGATAATAAATGGAATGAATGAACTAAGACACCTCTAATCCAGTCTACTCCTTTTATGGATTTTAATGAATGATCTCTTTAGTTTATGTCTCAACTTGGTTAATGGTAGAATTCCCGAAAATAAGCTAGACCCAATCTCTTGGCGAAAAGCTCCTAGTTTTAGAGAATAAATCAGTCGTATCTCTACGTGATTTTAAGACCTAAAACCGCATAAAACTCTATGGTCTTCCCTAGCTTTTGTTTCCTACTCACTAGAAACCACACAAGGAAATCGAATCTATCTCTAGTCAATTTTACGTTGTGTTGTTATTATCCTAGGTCCAATCTACTCTAGAACTTCTCAGCCTCTAGAATAAATTTAGGTTCATGCAATAATTGGCCAGAAAATTACAAGCATTAAGAACAGATAATAACAATTAACCAAATTAGAGAAAAGATGTAATCTTTATTAGAAATCAAACATTAACCATAAAAGTTTCGACCTTCATAAGAAGGTCTTAGTTACGAAGAATTTAGCTAGACATGGACATGTTCCAAACCATAAAATAAATTAACATAAAAATTAAATAAACACTAGAAAGAGCCTGGATCGCCGGAGTCGGAATCGGAATTGAATCCTTTGCCTTTTCCTGCTCTCTGTTGTGCGCCTAGAATGCTGCACCAATTTGCTTTCTGTTCTCCAGCTTTGGCTTGTGCCTTGCTTCTGCCGTGGCTTTGCAAGTCTAGACTTGCAAGAATTCTAGAAGAAGTATCAATGATATGAATGGAATGATTTGTGTCTGTCTGTCGTGGTCTTCTATGCCGTGGCTTTGTAAGTCTTTATATAGGCAAGGAATAGTCACAATCCAAGTCCTAAATGGAGTCTTCTATGTATTCAATTCCAAAAGGTAATATGAGTATGATATAATTAGGTAACTTAAAATATTAGTCACGTTGCTCCTTGATTCCTAATTGGAATTGAAATTGAATTGCTTTTGGGTTGTTGAACTCCGATTCAGAGTAGAGTAGTATTGAAGACGATGATTCCTAATTGGAATTGAAATTGAATTGCTTCTGGGTTGTTGAACTCCGATTCAGAGTAGAGTAGTATTGAAGACGATGATTCCTAATTGGAATTGAATTGCACTTCTTCACTTTTCTATTCCAAGATGGAATCGGTGACAATTTAGCACATGTCAAATATAATTCTTCCTACCTGTATCAAATAATAGAAAATTAGTGAATAGAATCAAATAAAATTAATAAGAATATTTTTAGGCATATTCACTCATAAAGACTAATTTAATATATTTTCTCTCTCTATTAAGTTCAATCCAACTAGGAAAACAATATGGAATAGTGGTAAAATATAGTCTTATCAGTACTATATCAAATTTTCACTACCTAGTTGACTTACTGGATATCTAGATTTATTTCTAGACAAATAGAGAAGATTCTAATAAAGGGCATGTTCTTGATGCTACAAAGTTTTCCGTGGTTCTTTTTGTTTTAAAAACTCTATGTGACCTAGAGATGCTTCAGTTCCCCCCGGGACAGGGTTCTTTTTTACTAGTCACATTATTTCTTGAAGCTGATCGAACTGATTCGAAGTTTCAGTTCTCTGATTGAGTATAAATCAACTGGGGACAAATTATGTAGTTTTAGTTTGTAAAAGGCAAAACAGAGGGGTTCTGTGTGCGGTGGGTGGGGGTTGTGGTAAGTATTCTAAGTCGCTGGAGAAGAATTTGGGAAACGCTGTATTTCTATCTGCATTTGAGCCCCAGGGCTGAGCAAGACAATTGTATTGACTCCGAACGGATTTGAAGCTATATAATCCTGAATTGATTTTTAAAAATGCAAACGGTACTTGTATGTAGTCCATTGACTTATTTGGTTTTACAATAATGATAATCATCACTTTAGTTTTACTAATTGTCCAACCTGCCTGATTTCGTGCTGTTTGCAGACAGAAATTTCTTTTATGACTTGTATGATATTTGCCTTTCCTCTTTTCTGTTATCTTTCTTTCATGTTTTATGAAAACTAATTTTTATGGAGGCTGTATTAACTCTTGGAAAAAGTTTCTATTTATTTTGTTAGGTATTGCAAGTATTCATTAATCTCTTTTCGCCATCATATCTGTTTTACCTAGGTGACTGGATTTTCTGTTGGGGGCCGTGTAGTTGATGGAACTGGCATGGGAGTGGATGACGTTAAAATTTTGGTAGATGGTGAGGAAAGGTCAGTCACTGATAAAGAAGGATACTACAAGCTTGACCAGGTGAACTTGATTTTGCAATTTCATTTAAGGAAACACTTTATTCATATGATTGTTTCCGAGTATAAATGGGAAGGATCTTCATATGATTGTTTCCGAGTATAAATGGGAAGGATCTTCATATGATGCTAATTGCCAACATAAACACATCCACTGCCTCATTTTATCTTAATATCATGGTAAGCCATGTGAAACACAGAGTCTCAGTTGAAGTACATTAGCTAATTTAGTAGAGATAGGGTAATTGAAGTCCTTGCAGGTCGTGATGGCATCTAAAATTGTCTATCTTTAAGATATGTTATTTGATTCTTCCATCTGATCCATTTTAAACTGCTGCATTTTCCTAGGTTACCTCTACACGATACACTATAGAAGCTAGGAAGGCGCACTACAAGTTTGACAAATTGAATGACTTTCTGGTAAGGCATTCTACATTTTACTGAATTACAAAACAATTAATTCTGCAGATATTTGATAATTGTGATGCAGCTGAGTGATCTTCTCTTCTTGTTATGTGCTATTTATTATATGCTAGGTTTTGCCAAACATGGCTTCGCTTGTTGACATCAAAGCAGTGTCATATGATGTATGTGGTGTTGTGCAGACAATTAGTTCTGATTACAGAACAAAGGTTATGACAACTTCACTTCTTTATCTCGAATTTACTTGTATTTTCATTGCTTCCTGGGTTTAGAGGTTGAGTTTCACTGGCTATCAAAATGCTTACTTCCTTGATACCTCTAAGGATGCTTCGTGAAACTTGAGACTTGCATCCATGGATATTGCTGAGGATCATTTAAATGCAGTCGACCCATTTAAGAATTCTGTAGATTATATAGCGGATTTGGAACATGATTCAGTGTGCAGTTGTTATTTACATTGGAATGACGGGTACAACCTTTAGGTTTTTGTAATAGTGGCATGAATTCTTGATTCTCGACGTAGTTTGGTGGGAGCAAATTGAAGATTATTTGGTTAGGCTTTGTAGAAGCAAGACGGGAAAACTTAGCAATGAGTTGATTATAATCTCTCTTAATGGGAAACTGAGATTGAGATTGTATACTAAGCTTGGTATATATTTAATTTATATCTATTTTTTGCTACTGACTTATTTGTGTGGAGCAGGTTGCTTTAACTCATGGACCAGAAAATGTTAAACCACAGGTGAAGCTGACTGATATCAGTGGTAAATTTTGCTTTGAGGTAGGTTTTGAAGAACTGCACTCTTATTCTGCTCTGCACTCCCATTATACCAGTCAAGCGCATCTGTTGCTAGGCCGTCTGTTTAAATAATAGCAGCGGTCTTCGACCAGTTACTTGGTCCACCTGACAACAAGGATAATTCTTTCTTACAGGAGCATAACTATTTCCTTTCTCTTCATTTTTTGGTTGAATTGAATGTTTCAAATATTTTTTCACTCTGCCACACTGTCTTTATTTCTTTAAAATAAACTTACTGGTAAAAATCTGTGAGCTTTATTGCATGTGGGAATAGTGGGTAAGACTTGAGGAATGCATACCTCTCCAATAGAACACATTCGATCAGTTACCAGAATCAACAGCTATTTCTAGAGTAGAGCTTCACCAAATAATAAAAGACCTTTTGATTTGTGATCTGCATTTGTTTGTAGGAGATGCAAACTGAATATCTATGTATGTCAGGTACCTCCTGGTGAATATCGTTTGTCTTCTTTTGCTGCGGCACCGGAGAGTGCACCAGGGCTTTTTCTTTCTCCACCTCATGTTGATCTCTCTGTCAATAGTCCAACATTGAATATAAAATTTCATCAGGTAACCTTTTGCCGCAAGGGGACTGAGGATTCCATGTTTAGATTGTGCTTTTGACTCCGAGATGAATCGTCTGTTGTTCTTTTAGTCAATCTGTGTTGCTTTAATCTCCTTGGTCTTTCATTGGCTAGATTCTGGAACCAAACATTGCTTTTTGACACTTTGATTTTAGTTGGAGCACACTTGATACTAGCAGAATACAATAAACATCTGGCTGCAGTATTGGCCATTACTCTTATTCTATTGTTCTAAGCATTAGGCATGGTTTATATTGTTTGCTATTGCTACTGATGTTTGTCTTTCCAAATTTAGGCACAAGTCAATGTGCAGGGTTCAGTAGTCTGCAAGAAAAGTTGTGGCTCTTCTACTTTAGTTACACTCATAGGATCTAACGGTAAAGGTAAAGAAGAGAGGAAGACAAGTAGGCTGACTGATCAGAGTAGTGAATTCACGTTCCTTAATGTGCTGCCTGGAAAATACAGGGTTGAGGTAATTGCCCTATGCTAGCTTCTGTTTTTACATTCTTCGGCTTTTCTCTCTCTCACTCACACACACAAAATCATGTGATTTGGTGAATGAACTGTGAAGGGTGTGTTGTATGACTGAGAATTGGATACACACAAAATTATGTGATTGGGTGAATGAACTGTGGAGGATGTGTTGTATGACTGAGAATTGGATGATACCACTTTCTGCGGCCATTCTTACCAGTTACTGTTGGGTGGGGAGGAGAAAAAGGGGAAAGGGAAGACAAGGAAAAGCATGAAGTTGAAGGGCTTTTGCTAAGTTCTAACTCTCAGGAAACTAATCAGATCTTGTGCTCCATGTTTCTCTTTTCTTTTTCAGAATGAGAAGAGACAAAGTTCCCTACTATATAAACATGCATATATTTACATCTGCTGATGTTCTCCTCTTTATCTAATTAGTATTGCTCTTATTTTCTTCATTTCCAATTGGTTTTGTATTTGTAGGTAAAAAATGAGTCTCCAAAAGCAATATCTGGCAATGATAAATGGTGCTGGGACCAAAGTTCTATCGATCTGGATGTTGGCACCGAGGATGTTACAGGAATTGATTTTCTACAGAAGGGATATTGGGTAAACATAATTTCCAGTCATGATGTAGATGGTTATCTTACTCAACCTGATGGCTCTCATGTGAATATGAAAATTGAGGTCAGTTTCATTGTTGAATGAAATCAACTTTTGATTTATGTCACTCCCCATGGAGCTCAGATACTGTTTTTTTGAGTGAACTGCAGAAAGGATCTCAGAATATCTGCTTGGAGTCTCCTGGAGTACACGAGCTTCACTTTGTGAATTCCTGTATTTTCTTTGGGAGTTCATCGCTGAAAATTGATACGTCTGACTCATCGGTATGTGGTTTAGCACTTTCCATGACCCTTATCTGATGATTAACTCTAATTTCAAATTCTCTTTGATTCTTGTTCTACCTTTTCTTGGTAATAATTGTTTTGACCTGTCTTTGTTCTTTGTCTACAGCCAATCTATTTAAAAGGAGAGAAATATCTCCTGAAAGGACATATTCACGTCAAGTCAAATTCACTTGGTGATATTGAGTTGCTTGAGAGTGTAGTTGTGGACATCTTGGACAGTGACAGCAATGTCATTGATGGGACAACTGCAAGATATGTTCCTAGTGAAGATCAATCAAATGATGATGTTTACGAGTATTCAGTTTGGGCCGATCCTGAAAGGGCATTTACATTTGTCCCTCGAGACTCACGGTATGGTCACAGCTTTGAGTTATTTCTGTTTTATTGTCATTTAGGTTCTGTGATCTTTGCAGGAAATATTGGAGGAAAATTCAAGGCCCCAAGGATATCAATTCTCAGTATTCAAACATACATTTGTTTGTTATATTTCCATATGCATTGTTGAGACAATCCTGATAGCATAATTTCTGGTATCACTAATTTCTTATGTATTTTATATTCAGCGTTTAGATAGGGTTAAAGATCTCACTAAAGAACATTGTCTAGAAAAGGGACTGAGGTTCTCCTTTTGACTTAATGTTCTACTTCCTCTTAGGAACTGAATTTGCTAATTAGTAAAAGGACATCTTTTTGCTACTGCTCTTATGATATTTTTTCTAACCTCCCTTATTCTATTAAAAAAATTAGTTGCTACTAATGTATTTTTGTCGTATATCTGGTGTCTTGTTTTAGGAATGATGACAAGAAGAAAATTCTGTTTTATCCTAGAAAACAGCATGTAAGTGGAACTAAAGGTTTCAACTCCAATGTTAGAGAGAAGCACAAACATACACTCTAGTATACAGATCACACACACATGCAAATGATGTTTGTTGAGTTTTAATACTTGCAACTTGTTTTATTTAGGTCTCGGTGATGCAAGGTGGATGCCAAGCTGAAATTCCTTTGTTTACTGGCCGGCTTGGGATTTATATTGAAGGATCAGTTTCTCCTCCACTTGCTGATGTTAACATCAGAGTCATTGCGGCAGGAGATAGCCATAGTTCTCCTGTCAAACAAGGCGATTTAGCACTGGAAACTACAACAGAGATTGATGGTCAGTATGTTGCAGGGCCTTTATATGATGACATAAGTTACAAGATTGAGGCTTCAAAGGTTTGTAAACTGTATTTAAGAATCACTTGCTGATGGGTTCACAGAAAAAATAAAATCCCTATGCAATCTATTAGTGACCAGAAATGTGTATGACATATAGATTATATCAGTATTTTGGTAACTTCTGGTAGTTGTAGATGAAATTTTGTATGTGATCTGATGACATATTAGCTATAAAGTAAAATTTTAAAAAAGAAGCTTTTACCGAAAAAAGCTATATAATCTGAAATTGAAATTACAGTTTCATTTTTATTTAAATGGTTTTCCTTTTGTTTTAATTGTCCTATACTGATAATCTATTTATCTCTTGTAGCCTGGTTATCATGTGAAGCCAATTGGACCTTATTCCTTTTCATGTCAAAAGCTGAGCCAAATTTCTGTGCGTATTTATGTTAAAGTCAAGGATGATGACAAAGAGGCATTTCCTTCTGCTCTCTTATCGTTGAGTGGAGAGGATGGTTACAGGAATAATTCGGTCACTGGAGTTGGTGGAACTTTCCTGTTTGATAACTTATTTCCTGGGAGTTTCTACCTCCGACCTTTGCTAAAGGTACTGTAGTTAATTGCTACTGTTATTTTAGTCTAGTGAATGCTGTTGCATTTAGAAAAAAAACATTGCATTATGGAAGCTATACATTCATGATAAAAAATGACTACCGCAAAGCTGTAATAATTCTTTGGTTCTTATAATAAAATATTGGTATTGTTTCTGTAGGAATATGCCTTTTCACCTGCAGCACTCGCAATCGAACTTGGCTCTGGTGAATCTAAGGAAGTTTCTTTTCAAGCTACTCGTGTTGCTTACAGGTCTATACGCAGGCACACTTTGAATACGAGGCAGATTTATTTAATACATTGATATTCATTTACTTGTATCATTCGTGGTGTTCCGTATTGTTTTAAAGGCGTCTATATGAAGCAGTCCCTTATTCTTATTGAGTTGTATCCTGTGATTATTTCCCTGGAAAACATAATATCTATGATCTTGGGATTGTTGTTTATCATATTTAACCTGGTTGATGAAAACCTCCACTCAAAAATTTAAGATAGTAATTTCTTTGCAGTGCTATGGGTTTAGTTACTCTCTTGTCTGGTCAACCAAAAGAAGGTGTTTCGGTGGAAGCTCGGGCTGATTCTAAAGGCTTTTATGAAGAGACAGTCACAGATTCATTAGGGAGTTTCCGTTTGAGGGGTCTTCTACCCGATACTAGCTATGCAATTAGAGTAGCTAAGAAGGGTGAGTATGCAAGTAGCCGCATTGAACGTGCATCTCCAGAATCAATTACCATTAAGGTTAGTGGTGCAACTTGAAGGGCGAACTTATCGAATTTAAGAACACAATATCTTCATGATAATAGAAGTTCGTAGAATTTATTATTAAACTCATCTTATTCTCAACAGATGGTCTGATCTACTTTTGTCATCTGTTTTCATCTCTAGTTTCAAGGGGCCAAAACTGTAAATGCGTTTTCTGTTTATATATGGAGGTTCCCTAAAATGTGGTCGCCACATGTAATGGCCCGTTCACAATACATTTCCTTGGACACTATTTTGCTGCTTGCTATTGTTAAAAGCAAAAAGGCCAAATTGTTCTCTCCCTCCCCAGTATGGACTAATCCATGGACTGAGTCACACTTTCTATAATTATATATACACACTGAACTTTTGAATGCATGCTGCTTGTATAATTGTCTGATAATTTTGTGTAAGCATCTGATCATATTTTGTTTGATTCTTCTTCTCTTAGGTGGGATCTGAGGATGTCAAGGGATTGCATTTTGTGGTATTTGAACGCCCAGAAATAACCATTTTAAGTGGCCACGTTGAAGGAAAGAGAATCAAGGAGCTAAATTCTCATATTCGGGTGGAAATTAAGTCATCTGGTGACCCGTCAAGGATTGAATCTGTTTTCCCCTTGCCTCTATCAAACTTCTTTCAGGTGAAGGACTTACCTGCAGGGAAGCACCTTGTGCAGCTCAAATCTGATCTATCAACAAACACCCACAGATTCGAATCTGAAGTTATCGAGGTTGACCTAGAGAGGAATGCTCAAATACACATTGGTCCAATTAGATTTAAAGTCGAAGAGGATCACCTGAAACAGGTCTGTTCACCAAGCACTAATTCTTAGATTTTTTCGTTTTCCTACATGTTTATTGATCATTGATTATTTATGCCCTAGAAGAATTATGTTATGAATCAAGAAATTGTTGTTTCTATGTTTGGATGCAGGAATTGACTCCGGCGCCTGTATATCCTCTAATTATTGGAGTTTCAGTTATTACACTCTTCATTAGTATGCCAAGGTAGCTTCATAAATTTATGGTATTTCTATTAGTAATATGTATTACAGATATGGTCTTGAGCCCTAGAGCATTTTTTTTTCTCAAATTAAAATGCTACTGTTGGTTGTAGGTTAAAGGATCTATACCAAGTCGCAGTAGCTGCGGGATCTAGTGCAACTGCAAAAAAAGATCCCAAAAAGGTGGTGGTGAAAAAGAAAACCTACTGAAGATTTATTTATTTGATCTGTAGTAGGTTGATAGTGGTAGATATCAAAACACCATCCCTGTTTTTGTTGTTGCAGGGGAACACAAATTTTGCTAGATAAGGATTGTCCCAAGAAATCAATTAATCGGTCGCAAATGTATAAGTGAGTGTGGTCTCAAATCAAAGTGCCATAATGATTCTGGAAAGTGTAGGCCAAGAAACAATGGAACAGAACACAACTATATTATTTTGGAGAATACGCAGTTGAATCTCTTTAACCTCCAATGACACTCATTTTTTTTATTTCAAGCTATAAGAAGACTATTTTCCAAATTTTTGTTGGAGGCATCCGGTATAATAACAGGTGATAGTAATCGATACTTGAGTTGAAGAAATCTGAAAAACAAATCGATTAGAAAAATATTGGAAAGAAGTTTCCAGTTTCAACATTCCATCTCTTCCACACTCTTTCAATAAATTGTTAATCCCACCATAACCCTACATACGCACTGTGCCACCTACATGTTATAATCCTTCTAGAAACAATTAAAAAAAACAGTGAAAAGAAAAGATATTACATGCATGCATGGACTCATGGATGATGGATCCATGGTTATGGTCTTCATCATGAATGATGGATCATAAGTCATTGTCCCACAAACAACCCAAAAGAAGAAACTAGTCCTCAATTTTATTAGTTAGGGTTCTGAAAGCCAATAGTAGAAAGAGAGAAATCACCAACACCCCAGAATCCACCTGAACCTCATAGTTTTCTCTCGTCCCAACCTCTTTTATCCCTTTTTCTCTATCTTCATAGATTTTGACTTTTTCTTTTTCCTATACTTAGAATATTAGACACGTTATCTGTGCAATTTAGAGGTGAAGATTTCATAAACTTAGAGTCTATGTTGAAAGTTAGTGATATAATGCGATTCTACACTATACCGAAGATGATCCAAATCCGCAGCTTCCGTGATACTAATATTTTATGGTACATTTTTTGAAACCCCACACTCCCTCTGTTTTATTTCTCTCTCTCTCTCTCTCTCTCTCTCTATATATATCCTGGTGCCTCCTCAGCTCCTATATCCTATCAGTTACTTGTAGCCATATTCTCCTTTTCAGCTCATTCTCTAAGCTTTCCTCTTCTTCTCTTGTTAGTAAGTTTTTTCCATATCTACTAAACATTTTAAAAGCAAAAAGATCAAAACTTTCTGTGGATAATTAGTTTTCTGCTTTCATTTCCATTCTCAATTTGATCAAAAACTTTCCAGTCGTTTCCTCTGTTTCAGTCATGGCACCCCCAAATGATCCTTTCAATTCAATCTTTACATTGAAATCCAATAAAAAAGACAACTTCTTTGATCTTTCAAATGGCAAACTCTTTGTAAAAAATATCCCTTTGCTCTTTGAAGTTCCTGAAAATGTCACTTTCAAAACTTTTTCCTCAATTTGTCAATCCTCTGAAGCCCCCCTTCCTCTATATCAGCGAGTCCTATCAAATTCCCAAAAGGGTGGATTTCTTGGTTTCAACAAGGAAGAACCATCAGATAGGTTAGTGAACTCCTTCGGCGGATTCAACGGTCGAGATTTTGTCAGCATTTTCAGGTTCAAGACCTGGTGGTCTACCCAATGGGTAGGAAAATCAGGATCAGATTTACAGAAGGAAACCCAATGGGTTCTCTTAAATGTCCCTGAAATAAGAGCATATGTAATAATTATACCTGTAATTGAAGGGAAGTTTAGGTCAGCACTTCACCCTGGCAGTGATGGCAATATTGTCATTTGTGCTGAAAGTGGTTCTAATCAAGTGAAATCCTCATCTTTTGATTCCATTGCTTATGTTCATGTCTCTGAAAATCCTTATAATTTAATGAAAGAAGCTTATAGTGCCATTAGAGTCCATCTCAATTCCTTTAAGCTCTTGGAAGAGAAATCAGTTCCACCTATTGTTAACAAATTCGGGTGGTGCACTTGGGACGCATTTTATTTGACCGTAGACCCTGCTGGAGTGTGGCATGGAGTCGAGGAATTCGCCGATGGAGGTCTCGCCCCAAGGTTTGTACTGTAATTTCCTCTGTGCAAAAATTACATAGTGAGGTCTATTTATTTTGTTTATATATGTGTGTGTGCTTACTCTGTCCCAACAGGTTTGTGATAATTGATGATGGTTGGCAAAGCATCAATTTTGATGGAGAGAAACCTCAAGAGGATGCTAAAAATCTGGTTCTTGGAGGTACTCAAATGACTGCCAGGCTTCACAGGCTAGATGAAGGGGAGAAATTCAGGAAATACAAAGGTGGATCCATGTTAAGTCCTAATCGTCCCTCTTTCGACCCCAAGAAACCAAAGAAGTTGATTTCAAAAGCAATTGAAATAGAACATGCTGAAAAAGCTCGTGACAAGGCTGCTAAATCAGGAATCACTGATTTATCTCAATTTGAGTCTCAAATTCACAAGTTGAAAAAAGAATTGGATGAAATGTTCGGTGGAGGAGATCAGCAAGAAAACGATTCTGGTTCCAGTTCCAGTTCCAGTTCCGGCATGGGAGCTTTTACAAGGGATTTGAGAAGGAAATTTAAAGGGTTGGACGATATATACGTGTGGCATGCACTGTGCGGCGCCTGGGGAGGTGTTAGGCCAGGAGCTACACATTTGAATTCCAAGATCGTTCCTTGTAAGCTATCTCCTGGACTTGGTGGAACCATGGAAGATCTCGCGGTTGTTAAAATTGTTGAAGGTGGCATTGGTTTAGTTGATCCTGATCAAGCTCATGACTTGTATGATTCAATGCATTCTTATTTGTCCAAAGTTGGAATCACAGGGGTCAAAATAGATGTCATTCATGTAATTTCCACTACTACTAAATCCCTCTCTTTCTCTCCGATTTGTGTCAGAAAATGAGTGAGACTGATGATTTCAAAATCTTATTTTGCAGACGCTGGAATATGTGTCCGAAGAATATGGAGGTCGGGTGGAACTCGCAAAGGCTTACTACGAGGGACTATCCAAGTCCCTCGCGAAGAACTTTAACGGAACAGGTCTTATTTCCAGCATGCAACAGTGCAATGACTTCTTCTTTCTCGGAACACGCCAGATCGCTATGGGAAGAGTCGGTAAGGAAATAAATACTTCAATTTTAGAATAGGAAAATGAACTTTGGTTCAATTTGTTTGTTAAATTCTTTTTACTGTATAATAGGGGATGATTTCTGGTTCCAAGATCCGAATGGTGATCCAAAGGGAGTATATTGGTTACAAGGAGTTCACATGATCCATTGTGCGTACAATAGCTTATGGATGGGACAAATTATACAACCAGACTGGGATATGTTTCAGTCGGACCATTTATGTGCCAAATTCCATGCTGGTTCAAGGGCCATCTGCGGGGGTCCGGTCTACGTGAGCGACTCCGTGGGAGGTCATGACTTTGATCTTCTAAAGAAACTCGTCTACCCCGATGGTACCATCCCCAAGTGTCAACATTTTGCACTCCCCACTAGAGACTGCCTCTTCAAGAATCCCCTCTTTGATGCCAAAACCATACTAAAAATTTGGAACTTCAACAAGTATGGAGGAGTGGTGGGTGCATTCAATTGCCAAGGAGCAGGGATGGGATTCCAAAGAGCAAAGAATAAAGGGATACTCGGAATGCTACAAAGCAGTGTCTGGAAGAGTTGATGTAAGCGACATTGAATGGGACCAAACCAAGGAATCCGCTGAATTAGGAGGAGCAGAAGAATATGCAGTCTACCTTAGTGAGGCCAGTATAGTATTTTTAACGACAAAATCCAACTCAAACCCCATTGAAATTACAATTGAACCCTCTTCATTCGAGATTTATAGCTTTGTCCCCATCAAGGAGATTGTTGCGGGTATTAAATTTGCTCCGATTGGACTTACCAACATGTTCAATTGTGGTGGAAGTGTACAAGGTTTGGAGTACGTGGAGGATGGTGCAAGTGTGAAAGTTGAAGTGAAAGGTGGAGGGAGATTCTTAGCGTATTCGAGTGTGGCGCCAAAGAAATGCAGCTTTGATTATGATTGGTGTTTTGGGGAGGGGAAATTGGAGGTGCTGCTTCCTTGGAACGAGGAGACGAATGGTATCTCAATTCTTACTTTTCTTTTCTAGGCCATCCATCCTGTCTTGTGTGCTTTGATCCGGATGGAAGCTTTTTAACTATGGCGGGTACTACTACTACTAGTGTGTTCTTTTTTTTATTACCAAAACAGTACTGATTTACCATCTCTTTGTAAAAAACTAGGACAAGGCATTGTATCTTCTTATTATGTTTGTACATAGCAAAAAAAATCTTATTATGTTTACAAAATTGTCCAAACCATTATTAAGAGCCAGAGCCAGGATTAGTTGATGTCCTGTGTTTTTTTTTTGCCAAGTAAATATTTAACCATTAACTTAATCCAAACTCGAATTAAAGTTACAAAAAGGACCGACGGGGGAAATGTCAGAAGGCTCAATATAACCTATTACAAGATTGGATTTATCCCAAAGTGCAATGTTATGAGCATGCAAATTAGCTGCTCTATTCACAAATTGAATTTTCCAATCTTTGAATCTAGCAAGTAAGTCCCTTCCCGAGTTCCAGTCCAATGAATATCTTTGGAATGACCTTGAAGTCTTTTCAGGACATTAAGGCAATCGCCTTCTACAATGGCTTTCTTTATGTTCATGGACTGCAACTGTACCATAGCCATAACAACAACTTGAGCTTCTGCTTCAAAGGGTGATCTAGCCTGTAATCTATTTATCTAGACCCCTTGAATTTCCCCTTTATCATTCCTGATAAGGCAGTAACTTATTGCTTTATCCTCCTTAATGAAACCCGCATCAAAATTCATCTTCACCACATTATGTGGAGGTCTTTATCCATGTAAATGGCTTATGTTTTGCCCCTTTCTTAAGCATCCTTCCAATTCCAACTTCCCAGTAGCTTACCTTTTATTTCAATCTGGCACACCACCTCTTCCCATCTCCTCCTCTGCTTCCCATGAATGACTTCATTCCTGTGGCACCATACTTTCTCCAAAAAAAAAACTGCAAGAAAATTAATAAATTCAAGTTTCTTCGCAATTGAAAATTAGTTGATGTCCTATGTTGATAATATTGAATGTGAGTTGGAATTTAAGATAGTTTTTTATTTGATAGTTTTATCTTTTATTTTTAACTGAGTAAATTCAAGAAATATATTTTATCTTGAATTTCATAAAAAAACGAATTATTTATAAATAAAATATGTAGATTTCAAAATTTCAAAATTGGTTTTTGAATATAAGATTAGGGGTGTCAATCGAGCTATGTGAGCTGAGCTTGGCATTGCTCACGCTCAGCTCACATAAAAATTGAAAAGCTCACGCTCACGCTCAGCCCGGAAAAGCTCATAAACCTTGAGCTCACGCTCAGCTCACATTTTAACACGAGCTTAGCTCACGAGCTTCCCAAGCTCATTTATATTAGCGAAGAAAACGAAAATCCTGTCTCAAGAATATCATAATACAATGAGCCTTAAAACTAAATTTGGACAAGAATAAACAAAAAGAAGACTATAGAGTTAATCCACACATTATAATTATAATGTATATACGTTTTTTTAAATTAGTATTATATATATATATATATATATATATAATATTTTAATTATATTAATCTTATTCGGGTTTGAGCTTTTTTCGGGCTGAGCGGGGTCAAGCTCACGCTCAGCTCACATAAGAAGCGAGCTTGAATATTAAGCTCACGCTCAGCTCACACTCACATCACCTCAGCTCACGCTCACATTTTTTCGAGCTATGACACCCCTATATAAGATGGTAGGTAGTGAATCCATGATCTAAACTGAACGTAAGCAAGTTGCCATGGATAATAAAGGTTAAAGCTAAGGGAAGTGATGAGATGAATCGATAAAATATTGATTTTTTGTTATAAAATGGATGAAATTCTAGAATGAATTTCTCCACAAAACTAAAACATAAACTAAAGAGAATGAACAAAAGACAAGAGTTGGTATAAGTGCTTCTATATTATTCATATCTCTACCTTTTACATCAAAATAAGCCCTCTATTTATAGGGTTAGAAAATGTAGGTTATGAAACCTTTCATAAAGGGTAGATAATGGAGCTTGAATGTGTAGTTTATGAACTTCTTGTAACTCCTCTTTCAATAGAGAGTTAAGGTATTCATAATGTTGAAGGGGTTATGGAATAAGGACTCCAACCTTAATATTTTCATAACACTCCCCCTTTGGAGTCCTTAATAGAATATGTCTCGTTAAAACCTTACTAGAGTAAAAAAACCCAGTGGGAAAAAAAACTCTTTTCTAGTGAAGGAAAAAGAGTACATCATTCTTTATATTTTACTCCCCATGTTGACTAGATCCCTTAAGATCTCTGAACCGACGCATGTCAATCTTATAAATCAACTTCTTAAAAATTAAAAGTCGGTAATGTCTTAGTGAATAAATCTTCTGGATTATCACATTATAGCAAATTGATTTCACCTCCTTATAAATGAAAACTTAGTGAAATTTGATCTTGTCATATATCTCTTCATGTATCCTCTTTTCAATTAAGTTATACAAGCTACATTCTTCTCATACAATATCATAGAGATTCCTCCCACTGATGAATCATCGAATCTCAACCATAAGCGTCATCCACTTGCTTCATAGAAAAATGTTTCTATCACATATCAATGTCTTGAATGTGCGTCTTATGAAGATTAGATAAATAAAAAAAATTGTCTGCATATCTAATTAATGCTGACTTTGATTCATCTAAACAAAATTATTCGAGACCTGTTTTTCTTTGGAGATATCGAATGATCTTTTTAATGTCCAAATATGTCGTCGAGTAGAATAAGAACATTATCTTGCAAAGAATTTCATTACAAATGAAATATCAGGACAAATAATATTTTCAAGATACATTAGTGCTCCAATAGCACTAAATATTGTACTTCAGGACCAAGCATCTTTTCATTCTTCCTTTCGCGATAGCGAGTGATATTTAGTAATATATAACGATTAGACAAATACTAGGATACTTAAAGGATGTTCTTTGTCCATATATATCATATTCTGGATGTCTAGTTGAAAAATCATGAATTTCTAAAACCCGAGATCATAATTTTTCTTTCAGCAATCACTTGCTACTATAACATATTTAGGAGGAACATCTTGATAAATCTATAGTCATTTATTTCAAGGATCTTATATGCTAAGACTTAAGATATCAATCACGTTTCAGGCATGCTCATTGGCTACATAACTCATACGTTATCCTACTGGAACAGATTCCACATATGAAGGCATCTACTTATAGAGTCTATAAATGCATTAGGCTATGTATTTGCAATCCTTTGCAAATGAATAAGTTATGAACTTCTGGTTCATTAATGCCTAATGCGTAGATTAAAATAATGATGTTCCTAAATAAAGTCCTTTACATTGCCGATTTTCTCCCCCTCATATGGAGATCACTAACTAATAATGTTCATTTGCAAATTAGACATTTAGGCATCTTTCGTCAATAGACATAGAATTGTATGTGGCAAATAACTAAATCCGATCCAAATTTCCTTATACATGGACATTGACATTATCATATAATTTTTGATAGATTTTCACTAAGGAAATAATGTTACGTTCTTCTATAACATTTACGGATATGCTTCAGGCATATCAAATCATTCAAATACTTCATATATGTGCTAAGTATTCTTGATGCTATTAAAACACAAACATACTTCCATCCACCACCTGAAAATTTCTTTCTTTCTAACTATTGCTAGACTTTTAAGAAGAACATGTTTGCCACTAGTAGTGATGTTTACATTTTTATAGTTCGCATTGTTGTCCCGCTATCCATACACTTCAAGTGTATCATCCATACTGAGAATATCATACACTTATGGTGTACATGTTAATTGTCCGGACTTTTCATATTTCTCATGCGAACTCATATATAATCTATTTTGGTTAATTTTCTCGAATATCAGAAATTTGTTTCTGCAGACTTTGAATCTATATCCTCATTTTAGATTCACTTTTTATGCGCATTAATACTTATAATATTTTACACTTTCGCAGTTCCATAGTTCCCAATCATGACATTACGTAGAGATCTCATTATCTCAACTTTCAGGTACCTGAATCTCTCCTGGAGATATTACATTGATCACGTCTAGGGAATCCTCGACTTTAACATATATATGTCTACCATATACAACCATCTAAATCTTTACTCCTTTTTATATGCGAGGATTTTTTTTTTTTAATATTTGGAACCGTCTAGTCTACCACACTTCAATTGTGTCTCATACTTATCAGCAGTGGTAGATCGCCCTTCAAGGACGTCAAATAGGAGCCTTCTTAGCCGGATTTTGGTCAGTAAATATGTCTGGCTTATCCTTTGAACTTCTGGTTCAAAGTATGTGAGGATCAAGATGAGACACAAACTCATATTTTTATCCGGTTATACATTAAATCTCTCCTCTTGAGATTTCTATACCCAAGATATAGTCTTAACGTCTTTAAGGTCCCATATTACTACTTTACTGGTGGTGACTACTACTTTGTAGCGCACATTTAACTCTTAGATGGGAGAGGGAAAACTTTAGTTCCTGACCAGAAACTAATTTAATAGAGGAGAATTCATAGTATTCTTGTTGGAAAAATACGAGCTAATGCTACAAAATAATCCGTATCAACAAGTTCAAGGCACTTATGGTTCTACCAGACCATTTAGTGTATAAAAATATTCTTCCAAATTTTCATATGATGACACCAGTATAGTCGAAACAAATTATGTCATTTGTTGAATATAAAATTTGAGCTCATTATCAGTATATCACAAACTTCAGGTTGCGAGTCGATCGACTATTTATTCAATTCTATGAACATATTCAACCCCGAGTTGCACTGGTTATATCCTTATATAATTTTTCCTTGAAATAAGTAGCACAAAAGAATTCATCGGGTAAGGAAACTTTTGGTTCCTTCATTTTCCATGAATTTTTAAATATATTTCGTATTTTTGTGACCCAGGATGGTCTAACCGGTCATGCCAACAATTAAATCGGTAAACTTCAGGTTTACTTAATAAAATATCTTAACTAAATAAATTTTGTGGCAATATAAGCCAATAAAGACAAATGACGATTTCTCTAATATAAATTTATTCTCTTAAATAATATTAGTAATACACAGATTTAAAACTCTACTCAATCCAATGTCTCCAAATAATCTCACTATGAAAAATATCAAAATAATTTTCTAAGAGACTTTATGGAGAGTCGTGTATTTACATGTTGATATGTAACCCTTTAGTTCAATTAACTCTTCTGGAGCCTTTAAACAAATAATTCTTCTGGAGCTGTTTAACCAATTAGTTCTTCTGGAACTTGGTATTTGACACTTATCCCGAATGTGTACATATTATATATTTATTATTCTTGAATGTAAAACAAACCAAATAACATTATAATATGTGAAATTAAATATGTAATATATAATTGACAAAATCTAATGTTGAGATCTTTTCATCCCAAGTCCGCCAACTGTTATTTTTTTGTGATCTTTTGCAATTTCCTTTTACAGGCCGTGATCTTTTTTCCCTTTCTTTTATCTGGCGACAAAAACATGTTGCATATGTCCAACATACTACAGGTACGTGACAAAACATATCTTATCAATTTTTTCATTAAGTGTTGGAATCATATATTCTCTTCCATCTCTAATTATTTTCTCACTTTGGGTGAAAAATTATTTTTTATTGAACTCAATGAGTCATGTTTAACATGGTCTACTAAAATCATGACATGAACCAAAATTATTTCATAAATGAATCATATATTCTAATTCATTCACTTCAGGGAATGACATAAAATAAGATGGTCGAAACTTTCAATATATCATCGATAACTCATTTTCTCAATTAATCTCAAGAAGATATACTCATAATACTTTCATATTTTCTAAAATATTTATTCTCAATATTGCTACTTCTGGAGCATATTTGAGGTATGAGAAAAGAGTTACATGTCATATTTTCTCCAACATGAAGAAATTATATACATGATAAATCTTGATATATTCAAAATTATGAGCTACAATGATATTTGTTCACAACTAGCATTTTGCATCACAACCAACTTCTTGTGATTATATATTTTCTCAAGATTTGTTAGCAATCAATTAAGTGGCTTTGATTAGGGGTGGAAATGAGCTGAGCCGAAGCTAGCTCTGGCTCAGCTCACACTAATTTTGCCCAGCTCACAGCTCAGCTCATATTTGATGTGAGCTAATTTTCTCAGCTCAAGCTCAACTCATCAGTAGCTCACGAGCAGCTCAACTCATTTATCTACAAATTTTTTTTTTTATAAAAACGATGACTTATAATATGAGTTTAATATCAAACCAATACAAAATAAATCAAGAGATTTTCTTAGCACAATAACATATAATAGAAGTTTAATATGTCTCTACTAATTATAATATATCAATACTCCAAAAATTTGTAGGGTTTTAGTTATTTGTTTTGCCTTGACTTCATAAGATGTCATGTGCGGCTTTTTTATGTGTTACTTCAATTTTTTACAGCATACTTAATGTTATAAAATGTTATGTGCAGCTAGAGTTTTGTTGTATAGAAACTTTTATGGGTTACTTCATTTTTTTTACAGCCCACTCCATGTTATATAAATATATATATATATATATATATATATATATATATATATATATATATTGAGCCAGCTAATGAGATAAATGAGTCGAACTCTACTTAGCTCAAGCTCGACTCATATTTTAGATGAGCCAAAAATCTGGGCTCATGTATCACTCATTTAGCTTATGAGCTGAGCTCGTTGAGCCGAATATCGAATCGAATCGTGAGCTACTCACGAGCCGGCTCAACTCATTTCCAGTCTGAGCTTTGATGCTTTCCAATGGTATCTTCAAGACCCATTTTCTCCAAATGGATTTCATCATCCATGATAGGTAATATCGCTCGTTGATCTCAAGAATTGTAAATTCAAGTTTAGAGATTAGCCATTAAATTAACCTTTAGAATATAAACAACTTACCTTAACCTCTTCCCTCAAGTCTTCAACCTCAATAATAGGTCCATTATATTCAAGATGGTGAAAATCATATACAAAACTCAAATACATATATGAACATAGCGATTCGGACTGAATATCTACCAAGGAGATAAAAAGTCTCACAAATCTAATCAGCTAACGGTAGAGTTTCGTGCTGATAACGTGTTATAAAATGGATGAATTTCTAGAATGAATTTCTCCACAAAACTAAAACATAAACTAAAGAGAATGAACAAAAGACAAGAGTTGGTATAAGTGCTTCTATATTATTCATATCTCTACCTTTTACATCAAAATAAGCCCTCTATTTATAGGGTTAGAAAATGTAGGTTATGAAACCTTTCATAAATGGTAGATAATGGAGCTTGAATGTGTAGTTTATGGACTTCTTGTAACTCCTCTTTCAATAGAGAGTTAAGGTATTCATAATGTTGAAGGAGTTATGGAATAAGGACTCCAACCTTAATATTTTCATAACATTTTTCTTATTATTATTATTATTTTTTATTTTTCGTGTGTGAAAACAATGATATTGAATTATTGTGATAAAACTTGTGTTTTGTCTACATGGGGCCGGGGAGGTGTAGGGCCAAGTGTCGATCTTCATAGATAAGAGAAGAAAGTCTTGTGGGCTCTAATCCTAGAATTACTTTACCATCATCTTTCTCTTTTTTTTTTTAAAGCTCGATTGGATGGTTGCACTATATAGGGGGGAGAGAAGTGTTTCATACGAGGAGGAGATAACTTCAGAGATTAAAATTTGCCGCACATAGACGGAGATTATCGAACCCATGACCTGACGCCTACCCCACTTGGTTAGGACACATTTGATCCATCATCTTTCTCATCCTCCATAATTGACACAATTCTATTACACCTTGGCAGTTGCATCTTGGTTGCTGTTTCCTTTTTTTTTTTTATGGGATCTTGGTTACTGTTTCGAAACAAATTTAAGAACACAAACAATCTTTTGGCGTTGCTATCATTGACAGGCCAAAGGGCAAATCGTAATAGAAGGTTAGTGGGTTGGTCATAAAGAACCACAGCTAAATTGATAAAATCAAAGCATGGTCGGTTCGGTTTGTTCTAAATCCAGAATCAAAGCCATGATGCTGAGTTGTCGATTATAGTACCATACCATAACGCAGCTGTTGGAATTTCCAGAAAACGACAAGGAAGACAGGTATACCCAACCACACCGACCATTAATTGCCCAACTGTCTTTCCATCCCTAGTGGGGAAGTCAATTTCTGCTACCAAGACAAACCCCAGAGGAATATCCAAATTAATCTTCTATCAAAGGACCCACCAGATCCGATAATGTTGAAACGTGCCATAGCTATAAGTCTTAACTCCCATAACTAACCTAACCGTCATTTCCACCTTGGCTCAGGTGCTAAACAAGAAAATTCAGTATATACTGAGACGTCTTGTCGACTCATTGAATTTTAGACTTTTTGATCTTTTTTATCCAACTGTTGTATCAAAACAAGTGTATTTTAGAGATAAACTTTTGAGTTCTTTTTTCTCTTTTTTACTTTTAACCTGGGTGTTCAATAATCGAGAACATCGTAATCACTAATAAAAAACATGCGTTCTTTGATGCAGAAAGCGTACGTTCACTAATAAAAAACATGCGTTCTTTGACAGAGAACGTGCGTTCACTAATAAAAAACATGTGTTCTTTGACAGAGAACGTGCGTTCTATAATATAGAACGTGCGTTCTCTAACAAAAAAATGTGTTCACTGACAGAGAACGTGCGTTCTCTAATAGAGAACTTGCGTTCTCTAACAAAAAAAATGTGTTTTCTAATAAAGAACGTGCGTTTTCTAACAAAAAAATGTGTTCACAATATACTGAAGCGTGTGTTCTACAGCAGAACATGCGTTCTGTAGAAAATATACCTATTTTACTTTTCACATGCAACTTTTCTCTCTCCCTGAACCCACCTTTTTGACTTTTCACCCGCAACTTTTCTCTCACCTATAATAAAATTGCATATATATCCTTTTACCTTTCTCTCACCTCTCTTTTAAATCTCAACCATTGATCCTGTTAAAAAATGAAATCAACGGCCCTTGTTGTGTCCCGCACGTGCGGAATTTAAGGCGTTCCGCACTGGAGCCTTACTGCGTCATTTCTATTTGAGATTTCTTTTTTTGACTCGTCTTATCTTATCTTGTAAAAGGCTTTTGCCGACAATTAAGTGGATAGGAGTACTATGATGAGATAATTTATTCATGCATGCCTTATATATATATATACATCATCCGCATGCCATCCAATTTCGTTGTCGACATAAGAGTAAGGTTGATGAACACCATGTAAGAATCTTTATAAGCGACTTATGATTCTAAAAACATGTCTAATCTGTGGTGATGACTGAATCCCAATACACCCAATATTTTTCGGAAAAAGGGAAAAAAAAAGAGAAAATATTCTATCCAATAATAACTGATTTCCAACGCCTCTCAGATCTGAAGACATTTTATCTTAATGATTCTTCTCTTTCGAGTCAAAAGAAAGAGAAAAATAGAACCCTAAAGTATTTGGAAAACTCAATACTGAAATGGTCGGACAAATTATAGGCTTCATCAACCAAACCAAACCAAACTACTATAATCTGTTTTCTTTTCAAGTTGATTAGTAATTCTTTGCGGGCCTTTATTAAGAAAAAGAAAATAGAAGGAATCCAGGTAGGAAGCAACAGTACGCAGTGTTAGCCTAAATTCTAAATAAGTTATCAAAATGAGGCCCAACAAAACAACCTCAAACCGACTCTCAACAAACAATGGGCTCTGAAATCACTGTTTTCTTTATGGTTAGGAATAGAGGGGCTTTGCATGGGCCTGTCCCAACTTTTTCATAAAGGTCATGACATGGCACTCAAAATTTGGGGACAAACATTTTTTGTCCGTAGACGGAAGTCGCTACTCCGTCTCGAGGGCCATAACGGAAGTGGGACTTCCGTCTGCGGCCGACGTGGCACTTCCCAGACGCGCCTCGCCACATCAGCCGAGGACGGAAGTTCCACTTCCGTTTTGAGACGAGAACGAATTTTTTTTTTGATGACTTTTTGGTACCTCTCCCATGTTGTCTTTTCCTTTTCTTTTTCTTTTTCTTTTGTTTTCTTTTTTCTTAAGGTTTAATATATATATATATATATATATTAGTTTATATATATTAGTTTTCCACAATTGCGAGTCGAAAAAACTCTAAATCTTTTAGACATTATTTAATGTAGTAATATGATTATTTTAAACACATTAATTGATTTTACTCCAATAGCACTACTATATATGCAATAATTTTAATAATATATTAGATAATGTATTCTAGTATACACTTAAATGAGATTGACATTTTAAAGGGAAAAAAATTGAGTCATATCCACTGTTCCTTTCCTTTTTAATCTTCTACTTTATTTCTTATATTATTTTATTAAGTAACGCCTATTTAATTCCTTATTAAATTGATGTGATTTTCTATATATATTATTTATATTATACTAACTTTCCTAATCCAAATAAAATTCCTAATTAATTCTAATACCAATCCCACATCTAATTAACTTATTCATCTACGTGATTTACAACTACACCCCCGATTACGATACGCCAGTGAAACGCCCATCAACAAAACGTTAATCAAATATAGCACGTAATACGTGATGAAAAAATAAATTGTTCAAAATCTCATATCGAGCAAAATAAATTCAAGTCAATGTAACAAGTCGTGAAAAAACTTAATTACACATAATAACACTAACAACCCCTACCAAACTCTAAAAACACTAACAACCCCTACTAACCCTAACAAACCCTAACAACCCTAACAAACCCTAGGGATTGTTAGTGTTATTAGGGGTTGTTAGTGTTATTAGGGTTTGTTAGGGTTACTAGGGTTTGTTAAGGTTATCAGGGTTAGAATTTATACTCCTAAGTAGTTAATTTGGAGTCAATGGGAACATGTTTTAATGACAGCGTACTCTCTCTCTTGCGAGTTTGGCATCAAGACTAGTAGGCACCTACTGTAATTTCTCCACACTATACTAAAACATGTTCCCATTGACTCCAAATTAACTACTTAGGAGTATAAATTCTAACCCTGATAACCTTAACAAACCCTAGTAACCCTAACAAACCCTAATAACACTAACAACCCCTAATAACACTAACAATCCCTAGGGTTTGTTAGGGTTGTTAGGGTTTGTTAGGGTTAGTAGGGGTTGTTAGTGTTTTTAGAGTTTGGTAGGGGTTGTTAGTGTTATTATGTGTAATTAAGTTTTTTCACGACTTGTTACATTGACTTGAATTTATTTTGCTCGATATGAGATTTTGAACAATTTATTTTTTCATCACGTATTACGTGCTATATTTGATTAACGTTTTGTTGATGGGCGTTTCACTGGCGTATCGTAATCGGGGGTGTAGTTGTAAATCACGTAGATGAATAAGTTAATTAGATGTGGGATTGGTATTAGAATTAATTAGGAATTTTATTTGGATTAGGAAAGTTAGTATAATATAAATAATATATATAGAAAATCACATCAATTTAATAAGGAATTAAATAGGCGTTACTTAATAAAATAATATAAGAAATAAAGTAGAAGATTAAAAAGGAAAGGAACAGTGGATATGACTCAATTTTTTTCCCTTTAAAATGTCAATCTCATTTAAGTGTATACTAGAATACATTATCTAATATATTATTAAAATTATTGCATATATAGTAGTGCTATTGGAGTAAAATCAATTAATGTGTTTAAAATAATCATATTACTACATTAAATAATGTCTAAAAGATTTAGAGTTTTTTCGACTCGCAATTGTGGAAAACTAATATATATAAACTAATATATATATATATATATATATATATATATATATTAAACCTTAAGAAAAAAGAAAACAAAAGAAAAAGAAAAAGAAAAAGAGAAGGAAAAGACAACATGGGAGAGGTACCAAAAAGTCATCAAAAAAAAAATTCGTTCTCGTCTCAAAACGGAAGTGGAACTTCCGTCCTCGGCTGATGTGGCGAGGCGCGTCTGGGAAGTGCCACGTCAGCCCAGGACGGAAGTGTCACTTCCGTTCTGGACAAAAATGTTTGTCCCCAAATTTTGGGTGCCATGTCATGACCTTTATGAAAAAGTTGGGCCAGACCCATGCAAAGCCCGGAATAGAGAGCCCATTGTTTGTCCAAACCTCAATATGGGACTATATTTTTTTTTTTATCATATCAGAAAAAGAAAGAAAAAAGTGTGTGCAATTGAAAATTATATATGGGGATAATTTTGTACAATTAATTAAGAAATTTTCTCTTTCCTTATTTTATTTTGAAAGCTATTAATTTTTTTTTACTATGTGAAAATACAAATTAAGTTCATATAAAAAATGTTCATATATGATGAACTCGAAAGGATAAGAGAAATATAAGTGTCATCGAGTTCGCATCTTCTCCCCTTCTGGAATTCGTTTATTTTTTGTAACAAATAGGTTATTTTCCTAATAAATTAAAAAAATTAAAAAAAAATGTCAATAGAACAAATCATTACAGGTATGCACATGTGGGAAATAAAAAAAAATCAAGGTAAAGCCACGTCTACCAAATAAATAAATTAAAAATAATAATAAAAATAAAGACATGTAGTGCCACATCATCTTTACTCCCCTCCCAAAATTTGTTTCCAGCACAAGAATGATCTTTTGCACCACATCATCTTTACTCCCCTACCGTAATAAACATATGCCACGTTAATTGAATCATCTCCATCGTACTTTGGTACTTCACTGTAATGAAAGCAGATAGTAGTGATATCCTCATCAATCATCAAGTGCTTTGCCCAAGTGGGTAAGTGCTTGGCCCGGGACCGAGAGGTCCCGGGTTCGATACTCTCCGCCAGGGCGTTGCGGTGAGCTTTATTCTCCCCGATCCCAGGGCTGTTCTCTCCCGCTCATGGGGACTGCTTCTATCTCCCGTTCATGGGGCTCCGCCTTCAGCGTTCAAAAAGTGATATCCTCATCAATTGCGGTTCGGATTCTACGCATATTACGGAAACTTTTAACCATATAATTTAAATTAAAATAGTTAAATTTTGAGGGTGAATCAATAAACTCTATATATGAATATGAAAAAAAAAATGAGAGATGAACCAATTTATTTATTTCAGTCCCACGTTCCACTCACATAATTAGACCTCCTGCATTTAGATCGACGACATGCTAACTATAAACTGAGTGAAAAGTAGGGAAAGGAACATTAGAGATGCCTATGTGCCACCTTTCTAACGAAGATATGATTATAATTAGTAAAAGTACAATTAGTTTGTTTAACTATTATTCGGTTCTCTTCCACCTTCCGCCAGTAGGGCAAGCCCTTTGAACACATGTGCTTGCATGTTCTTCCGTTTTTCGTTTCTCTATATTCATTCTCAATGCAATGGACTGCACATATATGAATATCCATTTTTTTTATTATAAAAATATGAAAACTCGCCTTGAGCAATTGTACAAGTTATGATATCTCTTTCAAGTTTCATTAACATTTGATACAATTTTTGTATGAACTTTATTTATGTTCAAGTGTTATAATACTTGACACATTATTATTTCGTTCTAAATATTGTTACAGATGACGATGAGTAGCAGACATGCCATAACATGAGGCCGGAAAGCATCAATCATATGAATAGGTGTTAGGACGGGACAGATGTCAAAAACCATTTGGATATTATTGTTTTTATCCAAACATAAACATAAACATGATTGGCATTTTCAGTTTAGGGAGACAAACATATATAGTATGAGAAAGTATCCAAAAGTGGGTTGATGGGGAACAAGGGACTTTTAATTTTGTGTGCTTTGGGATCGCCGCCTCTCTGATATAGAGTGCCGCGTAGATTTAGCTGGAAGAGTATGAATATGCATTGAATTTGGAAAGTGGGAAGGAATAATACAGGGTGTTCTGATGATTCATGATCATGATCATGATCATGAGAGGAGTGGCCATGGTGAATGGTGAATGGTGGTTGTTAACTTAAGGAAGATGTGGATGGTGACCTTTAATAGAAATAATCATCATGTGGCTGCATGTGCACTCTCAACTCTCAATCCAACAACAAAACCAAACAAACAAACATAAATTTGTTTTAGCCCTCTAATCAACCTAGCTAGTCAGCTATACCCGAATTAATGGGCTAATGCATGTTTTTATTATTGTCGAACCAATTAAATTTAATGGTTAAGTATTTAAATATATAAATAGATGAATAATTATTTTCAACAATTGAATTAAGAATATATGCTAAAAAAAATAAAGTCTAAGCACCATAACCTGCAAATTGGCAATACCCACACAATTATATATTTAATGATCGGATTTCCTTAGGATCATGCGAAAGGGACCCCACAAGGTTTTACGGCCATCTTAAATGTTTGCATTATCCTCACCAACACCAACACCACTTCAGGCCTCATCTAATCCTTTCCAGCTCCTATAAAACCCCCCGTATGTATATGAGCTCTCAATTGCAGCAACCAACTTAAACGTCTGATCATCTCCTTAATTAAGTTGTTCTATAATTACCACCAAATTAAGATTTCCTAAACAAATTCTGACATTGGAATTTGGGAATTAATAATATATATACATATATATTGTCATGGCCGGCGGTTCTCCACAATCTTTGGTCCCTTCCGTTGATTTTCAATTGATCAATCCCTTGTGGATCAAAGCCCTGCTGGAACTCCCAGCTGAAAATAATAGAAGACATAGAACTCGAAGAAGCTCAGGAAGAGCAGTAGGTCTAGAAGGTTCTAGGAGGCACATAAAAAGAAAAGTGAGGATCCTAAAGAAGCTGATTCCAAACTTCAGACGGTCCAGATCATCGGAGGGCTTGGATAACCTTTTCAGGGAGACGGCTTATTATATTATGGCTTTACAACTCAGAGTTAAACTCATGCAGACTGTGGTAAATGTATTGTCAGGATCTGATCAGGAGGCCACTCACTAATTATATATATGCATGTAATAATTAAAGTTACTGCTACGTACCATATTATTCCTTTTCAATTCCTCCTTTATTTTTTGTCATTTTGTCATTATTACTGCTTGCTAGCAATGGTTTTACAAGTCCAGCCTCTGCTCATGATCATCATTGATTTAATTCTTCCTAGCTAAATTATTATATCTATGAGAGGTTTTTTTTTCTTCTGGCCTAGTTCTAAATTGTTAGTTATAAGTGGTAACATGTCTTAGGATGACAAGGGGAGGCACGACCAAGGTTGTCAAAATCGTATTTTTTACTCGGAACGGAAGGGGTCTCAAGAATCGTAAACTCGAAGATCGTAACACGGATCGGAAGATCCGAAAAAATTATTAAAAAATAAATATTTTATTTTAAAATTAATATCTCAAATATATTTTATTTTAAATCATTCCCTTAAACATCTCATTTTGTTTTAATATCCAATTAAATACTGAAAATACAAAGTAAATAGTTTAGGACTTGTTTCAGTATAATTATTTTATAAGGTTTTATATGCTAATATTTTAATTGCACTTTTAACCCTAACTATATATATACTCTTAAGTAACCCTAACCCTAAAATTTGTTCTTTCCTTCACTCTCTCCCACCAGCCGCAAGAGCCCCTCCTCCCTTCTCTCTTTCTTCTGCGCGGTTCACCAGTCAACAGTCGCGGCCACCGCCGTTTTCCTCCCCCCATCCTTCCTTCTCCCCCTTTTCTCTTCCTCTCATTTCTTTCTCTCTTATCCTTTGTTTTTCTTCCTTCCTCAGTGCCTACCCGCCTCTCCGCCGTCTCTTCCTCCGCGTCTCCGTCTCCGTCGCCGTCTGCCTTTCTCCGTCTCCGCCGCCATCTGCCTTTCTTTCTTCTTCTTCACAATCCCATTTCAAAAGAGAAAATGTTGGATCGTCTCCGCTGCCATCTGCCTTTCTTCTTCACAGTCCCATTTCAAAAGAGAAAATGTTGGATCGTTCTGGATCGTCCGATCCTACGATCTTACGATCTGGATCGACGATCCAGAACGATCCAACATTACAGCGATCCAACTCGTTTTTGGGCCTTAGATCCAAATCGCGATTTTGACAACCATGGGCACGACTCCATTAGATCCGATCCAACACCTTTCTCAAAACTGTTGGGATTGTAAAGTCTGCCCTATTTCTACTGGGACTTGTGTGTGCGGGATTCAATAGAGTTGCACCACCCTTCATTTTTCTAATGTCAGTTGGATTCTTAAATAATAATATAATAAATTAAATAGAGAAAGAACTGTATTATTTTAAAGTTGGCTTGAATTGCAAATGGCCCAATAAAGCCCAGTAAATTAACAAACAAAATTTCACTCCATCGAGATTTTAAATTTGGGCCTGATCTGTTACGGTCCATATAGACAATGTCACAATAAATACTTCCTCGTAGGCCGCAGCTCAAGGTTCAGATGGTTTTTTTTTTCCCATCGGTTTGGAGTACTTGGTGTTTACTGCCAACTTAGTGATTAATCCAAATTCAACCTTACGATTGATTGTGTGATCACTAAATAGGAATAAGTCTGATTAATAATGCTTTTTACACGGAATCAACAACCATAGAAAAATTGCAAAAGAGTCGATATCCACCAAACTATATGAGATGTTTATTATTTTTTTTATATTGTGAATTACTATTAACGAGGAATCATCAGGGAAGGGAATTGGTGTAATTGGGGCCAAGTGGAATCCGATTGTGCAAGGCATCAGCACCTTGATTTAATTTATTAAGACTATCATCAAGTCAAGATAATGGGCCTTATATAGTAAAAAAAAACTTTAAATTACCCCAAGTGAGCAAGCAAGAAGGTTCCTCTTGTGGTGTTGTGAAAACAAAAAAAAAAAAAAATTAGATTTTGATTTAATATATGGCAAGTATTTAATGATAGGTCTATTTTTATCGTGACCAGTTTCATTTGGACTATGCGTCGATTTCACGCACATCACCGCATTTCCTTCTCTCTCCTCATTTTGCAGGGATGTGGCTAAATCTAAACCACATGGTCCACATGGACCCGGTCCATATCAGATATTTCCTTAATGATAAGGAATCAAGGAGTAGCTTAGTTGTTGAGGACGAGATCTTGTGATCGATTCCTGTCTCCCCTTCCCCTCAATAATAATAATAAAAAAAGTATTTAATGATAAAATTATAAAATTGGCATGGATAAGGATTCAAAAGCACATGGGTGACGATTCAAGCTGTGTTTGGCCCCTACGTCACTGGTTTGTGAATTGTGAATATGGTATTATTCAAGAAAGTTCATATTCAATCAAGTGATCGATATTCATCATGTAACCAGCTGGGACGTTTTCTTTGTCCTATTGAGAGTAGTAGTAGAATGAGAATCATGTCAACATTCTAGAAGATGTCTTCTTTTCTTAAATATACAAAGCCCTGCTAGAAGAAGACCTTTCTTACAACATAAAACATAAAAATATATATATATATATATATATACATGAGACAAGGAATGGTAGATAAACAAAACGTTTTAAAGTTTGGAGCAACGGCTATAAAAATTGTCGAGCTTGGAATCCGCCATGGAATGTGGCCGTAGCTCTTGCTTTAACTAGTGTCTGATAAAGACGTGGAAACATGCAGACACAACAGATAAGAGCGATAACTAGTGAGATGGGATCCTTCAGAGTTGGTCAACTCTAATGGGATGCTGATTTCAACTTTTCTTTTCTTATTAGTGTTTAGAAAATTAAGTCCGGGTGGGTTCAATTTCTGCTACTATTATCTACTAGAGCATATTTTCGCAACTATGGTCCAAGAGTTTTTATATATTACTCATTGTTCTGATGTCGACAGTAAAATTCTATAAGAAGTTGGTTAAAAATGGATTTGAAAATAACTCAATTCCTCAAAAAGTACTTTAAGAGGGAACAATTGTTCAATCCTTATAAAAGAATAAATTTGTTCACTAGCTAATCGATGTGAAATTCTCAACATACCTTTACAAGAAAAGTAAAAAATTTGTCAGCAAATTAAATTTATTGATAGACAGAAACTACTTTACTTTCCTTCTTTTAATATCTCTCCCATTATTTTGTCTGTTTATGAGCTTCCAAACGTATCTTACAAGCAAAATGCTTCCATCCGTGCCTTTCCTCGATCGTTTACTGTGTACCCTACCCCACATCTTCCATGATTTACTATCTGGCATGTATTATAAAATAGCGGTGATTAAATTATAATTAATGCCTGTTATCATGTGTACTAAAAGATTTTATTCTTTCAGCTAAAAAGAAAAGAGAGAAGAAAAAGTTTGATTAGTTCATTATGCTTGGTGTTTCAAAAAAATAAAATAAATCATTATGATAGAATTTGATAGGAATGAAATACACAATAAATGTGTAGTTTTATAAGTGAATCAATTTTTACGAAAAATTTAACTTTTTTTTTGTGCAATTGAATTATTCTGAATTTGAAAAATATATATAAATTATATCTAGTAAGGAAAAAAAATTGAAAAAAATTTAAATTTGAAATGTCTGTGTAGAGAGGTCCCACTAGGAACAAGCAAACCCCTAATTTATCCTCATTTCCTTTCATAATAGATATTTTACAAGTACTTTAACATAGATTAATGAAGGAGAAATAAAATAGCTTTTACTATTATACCTTTGAGTCTTAAGCAAAAGCATTTAAATTATCTCTATCCTTAAATTCAATTATGTGTGTAAGAATAATTCTAGAAAAAATATTCTTAATAATTAAAAAGTTATCTCTATTTTGAAATAAAAAAGAAATACCTCTATTACACGAAAATAGCTAATAAAAAATATTTGATGATTATTTTCGTATTGAAGTGTACATGTGGATGTGGCCTGAATGGATGGATCTTAGCCGTCGATTGTAACAGGCAGAGGTCTGCGGGGATAGGGGAGAGGATTCGTATGTTATGGCGGTAAACTAAATAATGTGGATATCGTCGACAACACGTGTGTGCAGCGGAATGGACACGGCCCCACTGCCGCGCTTCTAGTCTCGGGGTGATCGCGACCCATTGCCATGAATCGTGGTCCAGTTTCTATCAAATGGACCTACACCTTTTTTTCCTTTTAAATTTCTTTTATCATTACACCTCCGTAAAATTTTTTTTTGATAAATAAATGATTACTCATTAATAATAAAATGGGAGGGGGCCATTAAAACCTGAAAAATTCCCAAATTTAAATTACTATAATATTTTGGAAAGGATACGATTCACATGCACACTGGAGAAGGAAATAGCTGTCGTCATAAGGGCACGTGTAGGGATTCGCGTTCACACCTTAACTGGTTTACCGGTCAAAACTAACGTCTGAACACTCTTTCCCATTCCACTTCTCCTTTTGCTTCCCTATCTCTCTTACTTAAATAAACCTTTTCTACCTATCTCTCCATTTATTCCATTTTGTTTAGTACCAAACAGAAAACAAATTCCATTTTCTCTCTTACTTAAATAAACCTTTTCTACCTATCTCTCAATTTATTCTTCTTTGGAGAGAGAGAGAGAGAGAGAGAGAAGATTTGGATTGATTCTTAAAGAGAACACTTTTATGCAGTCTTGGGAAATGATGATGACGATGGAGAAGAGAGTTAAGATGGAAGATCCGATGGAGTCCTTGCTTTCTGATTATTTCACCTTCACTAATAATCCCTACTCGAGTTTTTTGGACTACGGCGGGGCCGGCATTGAAGCTGACAAAGGTAATCTTTCATCTACTACTAGTAGTAGTAATTTGTTATAAGGAACAACTGCTGAAACCACTCCACCTGAATCTTCTTCTATATTAATATCTTCAGAGTCATGCGGTGGTGCACCGCCGCCCAAGGAAGAAGACCTCTCAAAACCCACTATTCATGATCATGACCACCACCACAAGACCCATAAGCAGTAAACCTCTTATTGATTACCTGATCAACTCCCTCCATAATATTATTGTTTCTTGTATTTCTTTTAATTGCAGTTTGCTGGGAATTTACAGTTTGAAACCCAAAAAAGGGAATGAGAAGAACAGGGAGGAGAAAGAAGAGAGATATGCATTCATGACAAAGAGCGAGGTTGAGCATTTGGAAGATGGGTACAAATGGAGAAAATACGGTCAAAAAGCTGTTAAAAAGAGCCCCTTTCCCAGGTACCACCCCTACCACCAATTAATATTAACCATTCTGAATTAGTTGTGATTGATTAATAATGGTGATTGATGAGGTTTCAGGAGCTACTATCGGTGCACAAGTGCATCGTGCAATGTTAAGAAGAGAGTAGAGAGATGTTTAAATGATCCAACTCTTGTAGTCACTACTTATGAAGGCCACCACACCCATTCCACTCCATACACCATCCCCACTCAACCTCAAACTCTGTCTCAACAGCACCAGCAGCTTCAATTCAATAATTTTACTGTACCCTTCATTACTAATAGTAGTAGTAGTAGTAACACATCAAATCTCACTGAGAGGCGCTTTTGCACTACTCCACCAGCCGTCTTCCTCAGAGACGATGGTCTTCTTCAAGACATTCTGCCCTCCACTCTCACAAACGATGATTACTACTAGTTTTAAGGCAAAAATCCTACTTCTGACAGGCTATATCATAAATTTGTAATTTCTTCTTTTGTTGTAAGAACTACGTATATGTGTGTGTTGTTTACATCATTTACAAACCCTAATGTTTCTCACCCATGAATGCTTTGTACATACATAGTTCTGCCCTTATTATATATCACTTGCAGAATCCATATTTGATTAAACTACTACTGTCCTCTCTCTCTCTCTCTCGATGGAGTTTGCATATGCTACTTTGCTTATAATAATAAAATGAATATTCAATTTTTGGTAGAAGTCTTAATAGTGACAATGGCATTTTCATTCGAAATCCAGAACTTCAAAAAGAGAATTTTTTTTTATGAGGTAGGTAGGGTACAATGTTGAATTCAAGACTTGTGGTATCGGGCACAAGGAGAACTGAGTTAAGTACGAGTAAGAGAAGAAGGCAAGCTCAGTGCTGGTATGTCAATGAAACAAGAATTGAAATGTTAGTTGAGTTATGAGTAATGAATGATTTGTTTCAAAATCAATTGTTTCAAAGTCTCCTTAAGTTGAATTGTTTGCAAATAGAAATCTGACTTTCCAACTCAAAATTTTGTGTTCCATTCCGTGAACAAAACATTGTTGATCTCTTTCATTGTCCTCTTTTTTCTTCACAGTTGCTGTAAGATTTGTGCACATTGATCTTTAAAAGAACTGCATTTTATGAGTGATTTTAAGCTAATTCACTCCCGAGTGATTTTATGCCAATGAGGCATTGATCTAGTGACTAAGGCTGAGGCCTCATGACGTAGATGTCATGAGTTCGAATTGCCTCTCCGCTTCTTGAATTCCCCATTTTTTGTAATAGATAGGTCCCTTCCCTTCCCCCAATAAATAAATAAATAAGAAGCTAATTCACCAAGATATAGCATCTATCCTAAATAAAAACTTCAATGTTTCCGGAGACATAATTTCATTGATATGTTACACTCTGCCAAAACAAACTGCAACAAGAGATGAGATTTCACACCCCCAAGAACCTTTGTGGAAGCTGCCGAACATTAGGCTGCACCTTCTATGCTGGAAAGAACTCGTGGGTGTGAAATGTACTGCTGCTGCTGCTGCTGTTCTAGCTTGAGAAGCTCCCTTTCATAAACTGTGTATTCCTCGGGCTTCTCCCACTACATAATCCAAGACATTCAACATATAATTTGGAGGCAGCGTGGATTCATCGTAATATTATAAAAGCAGAAAAAGTATATATGCTTACCCTACTCTCACAAGTAACACAATTGTAATAGTAAGGGTTTCCATCAGGACATATATGTTCACTCCAATCACAATCTATATAATCCGACCCGTCTGCACTTGTAGAAACTGCAGCACATGAAGAAGAGGACGAGGGCAAAAAGGACTCTGAGTGAGGCTTGTTTCCTGTGTCTGCTGGCTGCAGTAAGACAAAAATCAGAAGCATGAACAAAGGGAACCATATGCTATATACTTGTATTATTATACGCTTTGGGCTCACTTGGTGGAAATCATTAGGCCATATATGCCCACCCATTCTATCCCTGTTACATGGAGCTGCCCTGCAACAAACACAAATGTCAAATCCGGTGGAACTCTCTTAATCAAGGCACCAAAAGAAAGCATCGTTCCCCTAAAACCAGAAGGAATGCAGCAAAAAGGAGCATCCAAACCATTTCTCTCACACCCACTCCAAAAGCAAAAGAAAGAAAATTCGGAAAATAAATCATGTAAATACACGTTGCTAGAGGCATCAGATGTGGGTAATAGCCAAAGTTTAGGTGCATGCAAGTACGGTATGAAGGAAATTTATTAGTCTACACAGATAAGCTGCCAATTCCATAGCAACGTAAAACACATGCGTGCAGTGTTGTCAAGGCGTTGAGGCGCACCAAGGCACAACGGGGGCTTAGTGCCTTGAGGCGCAAGGCGCAAAAAAGGCGCACGCCTTAGTAAAAAAGGCGCACCTTGAATAAATATTATTATATATTAGGAGCATGCAATTTTAGGCAAAACATAATAATAATAAATAATCATAATAATGAAGTTCTTTAAAAAAACATAGTCAAATAGAGTAAAAACAAAAAAGCTAATGTATATATTAATCTACAATATATGAAAAAATAATTTAAACTATTTGTTTTATTAAAAGGAGAAAATAGAAGAAGGTATATATTAATGTAATAGAAGAGCAAAATAGCAAATATAGAAACAACACTTTTCTTTTCTTCTCTTAAAAAATATGTCAATATGATATCAGTATCACAACACTTTTCTTTTCTTCTCTTAACCCTCATTTAAAAAAAAAAACAGTGAATCAGATGTAGGTTTCTCAAAATTTCTCTTCAACAAAAAATCAGACAACATTCTCAAAGTTTCTTTTAAAAAAAAATCAGAAAAATAAGGGAAGAAGAAGAGAAGATGTTAAAAAAAAAAACAGAACTTACCTTGAAGAGCAGTGGCAGACTTTGAGTTTCTACGTTTAGCTCTTTTAAAACTCTTCACCTTTTTTTTTCTTTTTTTTTTTTTTAACCCTTGTAATTAGACCCTTTTAACTCTTCAGCGAACTCTTCAGCTTCTTCTTTTTAAAAACCTCAGCAACGCCTTGAAACTCGCCTTGCGCCTCTCTCTTTTCCAGAAAGGCGCGCGCCTCACGAAATCCAGGCGCGCCTCAAATTTTAAGGCGCTTTGAGCCTCGCCTGAGGCGCGCGCCTTAACAACACTGCATGCGAGTTGTTCCAAAAAAGGATAACCAGTAACTAAACAGAGTGTATGAATTCTACATAATTAAGCAGGCCCAGCTGTTGAAAAGAAAATATATATCCTTTTTTCTTTTCTGTGTGTCTTCTCTTTCCTTGAACCCACTAAAAGGTTAAGAAACTCTAGGGCCACTTGGGATATTTGAAGAAAAAATCTTTGTTTGGTAAAGGACATATATCTCCACACCTATACTCACAAGATTAGAGTCTTAAAAAACTAAAATGAAATTGCAGTAGGAATTTTGGCAGGGGAGTAACCTTGAATCTGCTCCCCTAGGCTTCTTTGGGTCAGCAAAACGAACAATCAACGGCTGTTCGCAACCCTAAATCACAACAGAATGAAATTGATGAGATATTACAATAGTAGAAATTAAGACATTCGGAAAAAAATAATAAAATAAAAATAAAAAGGAATAGTCAAGAACAGAGAGAATCTCATAGGCATAATGTGGGTTGGGACTTACTCTCATGACGTATACGCCATGTAAAGCATTAATGGCAGCAACCGCCATTTCCCGGCAAGAAAACCGGACAAAGGCACATCCTTGAAAGCAGAGCGGATGTCCATGACAACAAGGCAAAAACTGAGTTATAATTAGAAAATACCCCGGAGTACTTTTCAAGATGGTAAATGATTTATTTCAGTAATAAACAGATGTCAACATCAGAATGCATAAAGACACAAGCCTGTGGGGACAAAGAGATAGAGAATGGGGGTGGGGTGGGTACATACCACGTTGTTGCCTCATCTCATCACGCACAATGAAGACGTCTTCAACATCACCATATGGTAAAAATATCTGACAATGAAACAACATTGTAAAAAAGGATGAGTGGTTGAAGTGCCTTTAAAAAGATATCCAAGGAAAGGAACAACTTCAGCAGAATTGATTCAATGCCATTAGTAGAAACTATCAAGTTCAGGTTCCTCAAACTCGTATAGATAGAATTTCATAAGAAGGCCAAGTCAGGATTAACCTATAGGAAAAGTTGGCAGGCACAGATTAGACATAATTTTTCTTAATCAACTGGAGAAAAAACAATAAAATTACAAGTGCATTGCAAACTTATGCCTAAAAGCACCAAGACTCATTCCTGTACACAACCTTCACTGGAATGAGAGCTTGGGCTCCGTTTCATCAATAATCTTAGCTAAGTTCAAACGGGGTATACTACTATCTTATATGAGCAGCATTTAATTCCAGCAGGTATGGCTAATTAATAATAGTAAAGCTAATTGCAGAGTGCATACTTCTTCAATTTCTTCTTTTGAAGCTTGTCTGTTCACACAACCAACATATAATTTCAACGTGTTCTCACCAGAGTGACCTACAGAGAATTTGAATCAGTCAGGTACCACAAAAAGCCACACCTTTTATTACCTGAATACAATTTCAACAGTTACGGGGTGGGGTGGGGGGGGTTGGGGGATGCAGGAATCGAACGCAGGACCGAAGCCGCCCTGCGTCCCACGACCGTTTCCACTGGGCCAGATGATTCCTACACAATTTCAACAGTTAAACGACCAACATTTTGAGAAAATCACTTGCCATAATGCATGTAAAGACCCATATATTTTCCCAGAATTAAGCTAAAGAATGTTATACGAACTTCAGGTACAAAAATCAAAACTTGAGAAATAAAAGATCCAATGGAAGCTGGATTCCAGCCTTTTATTACAACAGAACTAGATCAGTTGGGAGAGAAGATCTTTTAACTGCCTTAATTAACATGGAAAAATGATATAGCAAATCATTACCATAGTTCTTCTGGCTAGCAGAAGCTACAGTGGTGGGAGAACATATATTTTGCAACATTCCCTTCTTTTCTGCATAATAACCAGAGAGCCAAAGAAAGAATTTACAACAGGCAACTTAGAGAGTAAATAGTTGAATAGGTTTGAACCTTAAAATCAGCTTAATCCATCCCAGAAAACTTTCCAAAAAATGAGGGAAGCAATCATATGGGGGCACAATTAACTCCTTGCATCATGACTAACTAAAGCACAGACTCCTAGTACAAGCATATTTCATCGGAGAAAATTACCTAGGCGTTCCCGTTCTCCATCAGCATATTTGACTTTAATGGGATACAATATCTAAAACAACAGGTGAATCAAGCGTCAGTGCTGCTTTGGAGCAAGAGACAGCCAAAGACTAAATCTAAACAGCCAGGAAATTCAAACTAACCCCAGAAAACGGATATAGCCCATTTAGTGTGCCAATTGCTACATTAGCTTCCTCGAATGATGCATACTTCACAAAGCAACTTTCTGCAAAAGAACATGTCACCAGTTAACTATATTAGATAAAATATCCACTAGCTTTTTCCTTTTTAGGTAGGTTAAGATCCCTTTCAACTAGTTTGCGATGAGCGATAAATATCACACAACATGCATTATTACAAAATTTTGGGTGGGGGGAACAGATGACTTAAAGTTGCTTATGGCACAATAAGCTTCACATGCTATACACAATACATAATGTAAAGAGTGGTATGAATTTGATGATGGCAAGAAGAATATATGCAAACTTCAGGAATACCTTTAGAAAAACCACTGAAATATAAACAGCAATCAGAAGGTGAGCATTCCAAATGCGTTGGGTATAAACTACCAGTGTCATGCTCAGTCACAATCAACCGTGTGATTTAATACTAAAGCACTATAGCATGATATGGCAAGATTTATAGGCATGTTTGAAGACAATAACCAGGACCAGACAGGGAGACAAGTACACAGTTGTCAAAAAGAAAGAAAAGGGTAACAATACATGAAAGCTTGATAACTGCAAGCCAGTTCATAATGCAAGCTTCGCGTAAGCGAGTCAAGTATGCTTATGTAGGAGGTGTTCGATCTTCTAAATAAATACTATGGATGGTCAATTTCTTTTGGGTATAGATAGGTATCCAATGGGAAGGACTCCTACAAGGAAGAAGTAAACAAAACCCACACTGAAGTTAACCCTGGTTAGAAATAACCTGCAATACCTTGATCTATTTACATATTGTAAGCAAGTTTCGAGAGACACCTTTGGGATAATGGTTTACATTTTTCACGTATTCAGGCGTATGCAATTAACATAGTATATCATTAAGCTATAAAGCAATTGCAGAAATATAAGGGTGCAAAACAGGAAAGCTGTTGAGGGCATCATACTAATAAATGTACCTTGTTGTTGACCAGTCCGTTTGTCTTTGAGAAGAACAACCTCAACAACATTTCCATGTTCACCAAAAACAGATCTAATCTGAAGCAAAAAGTAATAACCCAAAATTGTCACCTTTGGAACCAAAAAGCAGCAGTTTTTACATAAATTTCTAGAAGTGAAGTGTACATCTTTCTTTCGGCGACCAAAAAGAAAACAATGTGCATAAACATATTTCAGTATATGTCAATTAAAAACATACATCTTCTTCTGTAGCTGTTTTAGGAACTCCTGCCACATATAGTTTCACCACACTCACTGCATCATCCAAATCTATATGGAAGGAACAAAAATATATGAACAGATTGAGCCGTTCGATATGAACTAAAATTCAAATACTGAAAGTAATCCAGTAGAAGATGAAAGCCACTAGTAGACATCATCGGTCCGAAATTGAATGTATGCTTTCCTATTAAAAATGTTGTACCTTGAGTGAAGTGAGAAAATGGTCTTTTGTGTCCAGAGTGCGGGATTGAATGATGAGTATCTTCCCAGTAGGGAGCGGCAGAGGAATCGTGAAGTTGGTTGTTGTTGTTGTAGGGGTAGGGGTGGTGGTGACGGCGGTGGAAATGGTCTCCAGGAGAATTACTTGTGTTGTTATCTTGTTGGTGATGGTGGTTGGAGACTGTGTCGTCGGAGTAGTCCCCTCTGTCTCTGTGTCTATTCATTGGACCAATTTTGCGGAAATTAAGGAGTTTAGAAATTGTACCGTCAACCTAATCGTCGCCACCACCACCGACCGCCGTGTAAAGATATCCTTAAACTCGCTATTGCAAATGCAGCGGAAAAGGTTTAATAATGCTTTAAATTAATTTAATTAAGACTATAATATTTTTTATGTAAAATTATTAAAAAGAGATAAGATTTGGGGAGGGGATGTAAACGATGAAGTATTTGAGTTGGATACTTTTGTTCGGTAGGAAGAGAGGGGCAAGGAAGTAATTATGGAGGAGCAGAGGTCCAATTACGGAGGAGAAGAGGTCCACAACTACATAAGCAAATCAACCTTTTCCAAATTCGAAGAATTGCGAAGTATATCTAATCTGGAGGGTAGCCAGTTGGTTCGAGGATGGAAGATTGTGTAAGAAGGCGTAAGTTCGTATATTGACAAATGTGTAAGTTTCAACCCTCCAATGTGAGGTGATTTCTTGGGCGTGTCCTAAGACAATGACTTCCACCAATCGAGCCTCTGAGTCACTTTGATTTACATCCTTCACAATTTCTTTCGCATCGGGAGGTTAGAGATCTGTGAGCGTAGGTATCTTCCTTTTTATATAGAAGATATTCAAATATCTTCTAAATCCTTGTTTTAATTTTTTAAAGGATATAATAATCATTTTAATAAAATAATTTTTTAAAATTGATTGTAAAAATCACTTGAGATTTATTTCCCCTTCTCATACCAAACAAAATGAATATAACTTGGCGGAAGTAAACAGTACCGTTCATTTTTTTCTCTCTCTATCTCTTATCATTTGCGAAAAATTTAATCATATAACTGTTTTTAAGAGATTTAGACAACATCCTCTTATATAAATTGAAGAAAGTCTACCCCTCCTTAACATACCAATCAAGGTTTACAAGAAAAAAAACTTAAAGTAGAGTGTCATTAATAAAAAATGAAACATCATTCCGACTCCCAATGATATTGAGATTCAATTTCAAAGGAAAATAATTGACAAACATGCACGTTGTGGAAGATGTTTGGTCCGCCCATAGTATGAGCATGATCCGGAAGCAAACAGATACTTGGAAGCATGTTCGATGGTTGTCCAACCGGCCGAACGTCAATTATTCCTTTTTAAGGATATCTATACTATTGTTTGGTAAGGTACTAATTTTAAAATAATATTTTTTTTATATTATAAAAGTAAACATAATTAAATTAACTACGAAAAAATGTCGTTGTAAATTAACAATATCCAACAAACAAGGAAAATTCTTTTTTACTAAAATTTTGGGGATAGAAACCCTAAACCCCCAAATTGAGAGTGTTAAATGACTATCTTACCCCCTACTGGTATAAGGAATTCACCCAACTATAAGGGCAAAAAGGTCCGAAGACACTATTTTAATCAATCTTTTAGTTAATAATTTTAGTAGCCTAGCAAGATCCATCCAACAATTATCCCAAAAGAATAAAAGACAGCAAAGTTCGGACAAAATTTTCAGACAGCACAAAAATCTTTCTTCTCCGAAGACTCTAATCTAATCCTCCTTTTCCTTCCTTCCTTCCTTCTCAACAGTAATCTCATGGATTAACCTTCTTCTCATTTTTCCTCGCCCCCACCCCCACGGTAACACCCTCCATCTTTATTCTTTTTTCTCTGCATACTTTTCTTCTTCCACCTTCATATATGTCTGCCATTTTTTATTTTTCTATCTGCACGGTTGGACTTATTTATTCCCTTTTATCTGTTTTCTTGGAAGAGGGTTTGTTGCTGTTAATATATATATATCTGCATTATTCTTGGGTTTTTTATTTTCTAAATTTTTTTTCCTGTAAAAAAAGGGTTTTTTTTTTTTTTTTTTTTTAAATTCAGTTATGAAGAGTAGGCCCAGGGCTTGGTTATGTTTAATTCCTTATTATTTATTCTTTCAGGATGTTTTGCACGGGGATTGAATTATGGTAATGGTAATTTCTTGAATTCGGCCTTAAAGCCTTAATCTTTAATGCCTTGGTGGAGAACCCCATTTTGTAGAATGCTAGTGGATTAGGATTTTAACCTGTTCTGGACAACATTTTTGGTGTTAATTTTTTGGGAAAGAACATAACTTTGGCGTTAAATCCCGCTCTTTCTCCTCCTGCTGGATGACCCCCCGCTGTTCTAATTATTTGAAGTTTGGATGAAATTTTGGATTTTCATGGGAAATGGGGTATAACGGCCATACAAAAGAAGAAGAAGTCCCTGTAGACATTGAGAGTGGAAATGGTTTTCCAGGAGACATCAACAACAACCTTATTACAGGCGAAAGGCGGGGGGAAAGATTGTTGAACAAGCTCACTAGTGGAGTTTTGAGGTGTAATGTTTTTGAAAATATTGGTGGATCAATCAATAATAGCTTGGAGTCTAATCTGGACAAGCCTAGCCAAGATGCACACGACAGTGTACAAGTGTCAATTAACAAGAATCCAGAAAGACAGAGTGAGGAGAGAATACCACTGTTGGATAAGCAACATGCTAAAAGTAAACGGGAATTATGCAACTCTAAAAGGGCTTCTAAGCCCCCACGTCCGCCTAATGGTCCATCCCTTGATGCTTCTGACCTCAAGTTGGTTAAAGAAATTTCTGAGTTCGTTATGAAGAAGCGTGCAAGGAAGGAACGCATAAAAGCTTTGAGAAAGGCAAGAGCAGCCAAATTGCCTTCCTCACAATCTTCTTCCACTAACAGCACCATATTTGGCATGACCATCACAATTGTCTTTTTTCTCGTGATAATATTTCAAGGTACAGAGCAAACGTTTGAACAGCAGCTTGTTTTTTTTTGGGTGTTTTTTCTCTAGTCAGTACATAAATGTGCTAATTTGATGCACTATCTGCTAACCTCTTGGAACATGTAGTGTCTAAATTGATTAGATACTTAATGCTTCATTCTTGTGGCTAATTTCATTGTTACGTGATAAGTTAACAGTCCTCTTATTGTAAAGTTGGGCAAGTTCTTACCACTCTTATGGATACTAAATTGCAAATAGTATTACTTTGGTACGACATACAGTGATAATTGGTTTGGTTCTGTTTCTCAGCTGATAATATTCTTTATACTGATTCCTTATATACAGGATTTTCTTGGAGAAGCAGTTCAACTTTGGTTCTCCATGCTTCTCCTGAGCCAGCAACAGGGACAAATGGCTTCATTTCTGTCCAGGGTCCCAACAATCTTTTGTTGAGTTATGGCATTTCACCAAGTTCAGAGTCTCCTCGGTATGTTTCCTTTTTCCCTTTTTCTAAATATTTTCAAAGAATAATTTAAACCACAGAGATTTTTCCTTACAATGAGACACAAAGTTTATCTATACGCTATCTTGTATGGTTTATCTTTTTTGATGAGACATGTTTTTGCAGTTCGGTAGAAGAGACTCTTGGTTCAAAATTCAAATCCTCGGGATAGAAATGGTTAAAATTTGCAGATATTGTGAAGCTGTGCATGACATGAAGCAGGGACAACGCTGAGTTGCGTGCTTAACAAAGAGGGCTATGACTAACTTAGTTGTGACTATTTTTTTTGTGTACAGAATTTCGGGTAGTCATGTATAGTTGGAGAAGCCTTTATCATGCAAATTCATTTGATTAGACAAAATATTCGTGAGAAGATTTCGAATGAGATTACTGCCCAATTGATTGATTCATTCGTTTGCATTTTGAACAAGTGGATTTTCTTTGTTTCAAAATAAGAGATTGTTGTTCCTTCCTTTCTTCAATGCGTCCTTTTATGGTTTTCATTCTTTAATTTTTCATACATAGCATTCACATTTAGCAGTAAGAGAGATTCATACTATTTCCTATCGTCTCTTTAATGTTAAGGGACTGATTCTAGGAATCTGTCAGTTCTAATCCCAGCCCCCGTGACCATTTTCTTGTTTATGCTCATTGAATTCCAAACCAAACTTCATAAATATATTGAAATTCGTGAGGCGGTTCATGTGCGCATATTGATTCCTCATAGAACCATACATTTGTTCTCACGACCAAACTTCATAAACACATTCATAAGGTAGTTCATATACATAATCAATACTACCTATTACAAGGAAGAAAAGAGGAGAGAATTAGTTGCATCTAAGCTTTACGCGTGGAATTTAGCATGATCACGGCTTGATGAGGATCCACAATTGTAGGCCACACCAAGGGAAGGAACGAATGCCTATCGCCTCACTGATGATAGTTTTCCATAGAGATTATCAATTTCCTCCTGCAAGAAGATTGTCTTAAATACTTCCTTCTGTTTAAATTTTATTGCCTGGATGATAAGGGGGTGGAATTTACCTTGTATTTGCTAAGCAATTGGTTTCTTTTCTTCTTCATTGTTGCAGTCACCAAATCCTTTTGAAACTCAAAGAGTTCTTTTTCCAGAATGATTCCCTTGATGTACTCAAAGCCTCTCAGCTGCAAAATTTTATCAAATCAGATTAGCAAGACTAAAACCAAAACTTGACATTCATAATATAATTTTCCATAAAACCATGAGGCCGTGGTGATCTGATAACCTTGTTTCTCTCTGCTGTAGACCTTAGTTCATGGATGATGTGTTCTTGTAACTGATTAAGGGAACACAGCTCGGGGAAGGAACCTCGGTAGCCATTTTGTTCTGCCCATCTTTTAGTGTGCTCTTCATTTGGTACAACCACAGCAACCAGAGCTGATTTAAAGCTGTCCCCGTACACCCATATCTAAAAGAGACCATCAATATATAGGTTTAGAAACATTGTCGTGATTGCATACCTAATATATTTCACGTCGAAATCAAATGAGCAAGTATATGATACTCACATCTTCAACCATGGGAGTTATACAATAAACCTTCTCCAGATACTCAAGTGCAACATATTCCCCCTGAGAAAGCTTAATAAGATTTTTCTTTCTATCAATAACTTTTATGGCACCATTTGGTAACATCTCTCCGATATCACCTGATTTTACAAAAGGATACATATATCAGACATTGCCTTTTAACTGATATAAACATATAACATGAAATGAAAATAACCTGTATGAAACCACCCGTCTTTCACAGTTTCACTAGTCAATTCTGGATCTTTGTAGTATCCTGCAAAAGCTATCTTTCCTCGGAGACATATCTCACCACGAGAAGGATCTCCAAGTGGATCATAGCCCATTTCTGGAACCTCTTCCAGACGTACTTCATAGTATACAAATGCAGGACCAACGGTTCCAATCAAGCTAATTTCGTCAGGAAAACCAACTGTGGCCAATCCACAACTCTCAGTCAAACCTGAGTAAACCAGAATGCAATTGTAATTCACTTTGTCAACTCTCAGTCACTCGCATTATAGGAAACAAAATATTGAGCAATACCCATTCTCATCTGAAAAGACTGCAAACATATTTGAGGAACCTCAAACTCTACTATAATTCATTAGGTGGGAAGAAAAGTTATTTACCATAGCCTTGCAAAACAAAAGCACATGAGGTAACCCTCAAGAACTCTTCGACCTCTCTGCTAAGTGGGGCACCACCAGAAACTATCAGACGAATTCGGCCACCTAACCTGGCTTTAACCTATTTGAAAGACGAAGAAAAATAAAAGGGACTTCATCGACTACATCAATCTGAAGCAGATAACAATTAGAAGCTCTTTGGATAAGAAAACATGCAAGAAATGCAAAAGGTAAATAAGGGGACTTGTATAACCTTCCTAAAAGCAAGAAGATCTGCCAGTCGTGATGCCTCTTTGTGTTTGTATCCTTGCATCATCCAGTTGAGTTTGCTTTGATACAATATAGGAAACAAACCACAGTTAATATGGAAGGCTTCACGTGCTTTTGACTTTGAAGAATATATGTAAAAGGAGCACTTAGTCAAGAGATTTACCGGTTATAAAGCAAGTCAAAAGCTCTCCTCCTCACTGGATTTAGTTCTTCTAGTGCTTTTAGAACACCTGGAGGAAGAGAAATGCAGATATCGGTTTGAATCAGATAAACATGACCCGAGAAATATGAATAAACATGAGAAAGACTAGTATCATTCCCTTGCCTTCATGTATCCTTTCAAATACTCGGGGTACTCCAGCTAAAAAAGTAGGCTTTAACTCCATCAGATCATCTCTTAGCTCATTGATGTCCTTAATTATACAAAAGCAAGAATTATGCATTTTACATTTTTCTTTTTGGTGAGGGAAAAAAACAAAATGTTAAACAAGAAAAGTATTGTATGGGAGAACGTAGAATAGAAGTTGTCTCAGCTGCTTACCCCATGGTAGAAACCAACAGAAGCACCCTTGTGGAAGAAGTATTCTTCAATTGCGAGATCAAGGATGTGAGCAAGAGGGAGGAAAGATATGTATACATCATCCACAGTCATCTGAGAGAGTTCCAATTTCAAATTCGGGATAACTCGAGATTGAGCAGAAAATCAAGAAAAAAGGATCATAAAGCTTAAATAAACGAAAAATAGATGAAATAAAAAAGGTCAGAAGGGGAACCAGACTCAAAATGGAGAACTATTCGATTGAAGCAAGAATATGCATCTGATATGGTAAATAAATTAACTTGCCTTATCTTCGAATTGTTCCATGAAAAGATCAACTCCTTTAATTGATGTAGTAATAGTTTCATGAGTCAGTATAACACCTTTGGGATTTCCGCTGGTACCACTAGTGTACATTATCGTACAAATGTCAGATGTCTTTGGTGGCATAGGCTCTGACTGGTTTTCTTTTCCCTGATAAAAGAAGATCAAAATTAAGTTGACAGGAGTAAAATCACAATTGTAAACAAATTTTCCTCCAACATGCATGGCAGTTAAAAGATTGCCCCAGAAACTGTAATTTAACTTTGAAATGTAAGGAAATGGAATACCAAAAAGTTATCACCCAAGAAGAATGACGATCTTTACTACTTAATACTTGTCTTTTGGGATAAGATTTCGTAACTGATAGTACATAAAGTCATAAAAGGAAAAAGGAAAAATTATGGATTCAGTGAGACAGCACTCTTTCAAACCACTTGCCTACTACAACAAATTTGATCCCCAGAATGCATTCAGTGGTTCAAAGGCTTATGCCAGTAGAGGCTCAAACAACATACATGAATGAAAAGAGAACAGTGAAAGATGTACCAGTTGGAGAAAATCATTCCAAGTAAATGATTTCACTCCGATAGCAGCTGCCTTGCCCTTCTCTGCCTCCGTAATTGAAGTGAAGCAGACAATCACTGCAGCAACGACAACAACAATCGAATCAAACTAACTAAAAGAGTTTTCTAGTCATGTCCAAGAATTGAAAATTAACTTACATTTCAATCGCCGAGCATGTGTACATTCAGAGCTTAAAAGCTGCCAAAAGAAACAAGGGAAAAAAGAAAAGACTTGGAGATTCCTCAATGTTGAAAAGCGTGTTGAAAGTAATTACAACAACAACAATAGCATAACCCATTAAGTCCCCAATAATTAGGGGTATGGGCGGGGATGGACGGGATACAGACCTAACCTTTGTCAAACAAAGTGGCTGATCCCAGGATACCACTGAAACAGATGTATTGGAGACTAACCTAACCTTTGTGCACAAAGTGGTTGCTCATGTAATACACATGTAACGATGGTCCCCTATGCCGTCGTGTTGAAAGTAATTACACAAATGAAAAATAGGAAAGCTGCTGCTGAGTCTTACCGCATTCACTTTCTTATCTTGGACGAAAACGAAATCAACTTCGGCATGATCTATGATGTAATTAACAGCTCCAGGCCCTGCACTAGACAGAAATGATGAGGATATTGCATAATCTTGGACGACAGGTGACGAGAAAAGTAATACTCTGATAAGGATTTAATGCGAGAAAGTTTACCAAGTGTATCATAGAGAGGCACAAAAATTAAACTCTGGGAACTGCAGGCCTGCAAGGAAAATGAAGTAAAATTACTTCCTTAAAAAGGCCAGAGAATAAGAGCAGAAGATGGATAGACGGAAACATAAGGCTAACCTGCAATGCAACAATCCATTGAGGGCAGTTTGAACCATAAATTCCCACTTTAGCACCCTATAAATATACCAAAACCAAATTAAAATCAATCACAGGTTCTAAAAAATAGTTAAAGAATTATTTTTTCAGTAAAGAATTAGTCTTTTTCTTACAGGTTCTACGCCATGTGCTCGTAACGCGGAAGCAATGCAGAGAACTTCCTCGTAAACTTGTTTGTATGTTTTCCAGACATAAGGTTCCCACTACAGAACAAAAACAAAAACATTAAGGTAAAACAAATTCTTGAAGAATTTAGGGCGCATTCGTTCATCACTCACTCCACATTTTCTTTGACAAATAATTCACTTTTTTTTTTTTTTTTTTAAATCCTAAAAGAGAAATTCTCAAACTAAAAACTAATTCCAACATCCCGAAAAGGAAAAGAATTTAAAAAACCTTTCCGTTAATGTATGGACGCCATCCCAACATCCTGTTTTCAGGATACTTTTCAACAGATACCCTGTTCCAAGACCCAGAGCAATGGGAATCAATTTTATAGTTCTTTTTCCTTCATTTTTCATATAATGGGATTATATATTGGCCAAGTTAATTACCTGAAGATTTTCCAAGTTGTAGATAATTTAGGATCAGTAGGTGGAAATTGATGTTCCGACAAGAGATTACGATAGACTGGACCAACTGATGGCTGGCCGTTCCTTCCCTCCTTTCCTTCTTCTACCTTCACCGCGAACATCTTATTCATCCTTAATTATCTACAATTTTCTGCTACTCTTAACAAACAGAAATATTAATACAACAAGATTCTTCGACCCCGATGCAGTGTTTTTGCATTAGTAGTAATAGAAGCTCAACATTTACCATATTCATTCAGAAACAGAAAGCTCATGAGAGAGAGAGAGAGAGAGAGAGAGAGAGAGAGAGAGATTAACTGGCTCCATAACAAGGAAATGCAGAATGACATGGAAAAGGATAGCTTTTGTTGTCTTCTAGTCTAGAATAGTAAAGGAGAGAAGGAAAAAAAAAGCACGATTTAGTTTTTTTATTTTAATTCTGGTGTACATACCGGGACGAAGCCTGGACTTAGAGTTTGAGGGCGAAAAATTGTAATAGTATGCCGAATTATATATAAAAATTGCAAAAAATAAAATATTGGGGGAGAATTTAATCAAATATTTCAAAATATATATAAAATTTACTAGAGATAATGGCTATTTATGCCCCCTACGAATGTTTCAAATGAAGAGTTAACCCAAAAATATTTTATGTGCTATTAATGCCCCTAACTAATTACGGGGAGCTATTTATGCCCAAAAGTGGCGGAATCCGGCAAAGGGGGGCGGAGTAGCACATGTGCGAACCACACATGTGAATGTTAAGGGGCATAAATGTCAATTTACTGAGTCATCTTCAACCTCCAAACTTTTGTTCCTCTCCCACCTCATTTCCGCCATCCTCCACCGCCACCCACCTCCCCGGTTCCTTTCCCACATCTTTTCCACCATCCTCCACCGCCACCCACCTTCCCGGCGATCTCTTCATTCTGCCACTTTGAAACCCTACCCCTCAGGATTATATATCGTGCCATTTATGTCCCCAACAATTTACGTGGTGCCATTTATGCCCAAAAATGGCGGAATCCTCCTTCACTCCCCCGCCACTCACCCCTCTCTCCCTCCCTCCCTCCGCCACGCACCACTGCTGGTTTTTTTTTTCTTTCTCTCTTCATGTTCTTAGCTCATTTTCTTTGTTGTTCTTTGTGATGTTTAGATGTTTTTTGTGAAATGGAGTTTAAGTGAAGAAATTGGTAGAGGAGGAGGCGGCGGCGGCTTTGGTGGTGGTGGGGATAGGTGGTTGTTCTTGAAATTGGTAGTGGTAGGAGAGGGGTGGGGAGGAATGGGGGAGGGTTTGTTCTTTGTGATGTTTAGATGCTTCTATGAAATGGAGTTTAAGTGAAGAAATTGATGGAGGAGGCGGCGGCGGCGGCTTTGGTGGTGGTGGGGATAGGTGGTTGTTCTTGAAATTGGTAGTGGTGGGAGAGGGGTGGGGAGGAATGAAGGAAGAGATCACCTATTTTTCCTTTTTTTTTTTGTAAATGTGTCATGGGTCGGGTCTAGAAATGGGTTAAAGGCGACCCTATTCAGAAACGAATAATTGGACACTTATACCCCTAAAAGAGTACTTGTGCGGTTCGCACATGTGCTACGCCGCCCCCTTCCGCCGGATTCCGCCACTTTTGGGTATAAATAGCTCCCCGTAAATAGTTAGGGGTCATTAATAGCACATAAAATAGTTTTGGGTTAACTCTTCCATTTGAAACATACGTAAGGGGCATAAATAGCCATTAACTCTTTTTACTATATCTAATCGAATTTTTAAAAATCTTCCGCCCCCTTCTCTTTGTCTCTGTGTACAGACATGTTGACTGAAACACCGTCTTAACAGTAATTCCGATAAACATGTGACAATTGATACTCTTTTATGGAAGTGAAAATCATCTGTCCCTATACAAGTCTTCATACATGTATCCACCTCTCAGAATTTTGCTATGCAAATATTTTCTAAAAAATATAATGAAATATATATAATGAAATATAAATATGTGCATATATATATATATATATACATATATATATATATATATATATAATACCTAATTATAAAACTAATAAATAAAACCATCATTCACCATTCCGGCCAATATCATCCAATTCCAGCCAATGAGGGAGAATGGAGGAGGGAGAATGGAGAAGGGAGGGAAGAGGAGGAGACTAGAGAAGAAGGAGGAGGGGAGAGGCGGCGGAGAAAGGAGGAGGCGGCTGGAGAATGAGGAGGAGGGGCTGGAAAAGAAGGAGAATAGAGGAGGAGGGGCTGGAGAAAATGGAGGCGGCGGCGGAGGAGGGAGGAGGGGCTGGAGAAGAAGGAGGTGCTTTAGTTTTATTTTTACAATTAGGTATTTATTTTTAAGTATTTTTACAATTAAATCCATATGATATTAATTATCTAAAAAATGTGAAGTTCCAATTTTGCTCACATCACTTGTTGACTAACATTCAATATTTCAAAAAAAAGTCAATAGGACCAATTCCTGGCCCATAACTTGATTGAGAATCTAAAAAGCTGCAAACAATCTTTAGGGACCAACCTTACCAAGCGAAACTTGTTTCATGACTAAATACACTAATTGGCCTATATATATATATATATATATATATATATATATATATATATATATATATATATATATATATATATATATATATATGTTTGTGATAATCATGTTATTCTAGATCTTAGGGTTCATGTTATGTTTTATGTATATTTAACAATTCCCTAATTTAAATCTTCCACTAATTTAGGTGAAAGCCGTTAAAGTTGGGACTCAAATCTTTTTTTAGACAAGACCTCAGTTATTTCCTACACTTTGCTAGTGTATTCTTCTATATTGCAAGATATATAATTTCTATACTACCATTTATCAGGAATAGATGGGAAAAAATGAAAATTGTCGTGACAAAGAAAAGTGATACTGCAGCTACATTAGAAAAAGATTTAATTCACGACTCATTCACATTTTTAAAGGTGAGTGAAGGAGTTAAATTGTGGGATGTTATTTAATAAGATTTTGTTGGAGTTATATTTACACCAACATTTAACAAAGAGCATGGTTTTACAGTTACAATGAATTGAACTCTCAAGCTATTTGTAAAGTCTTAATACTGACAAGTTAATATACTAATGTCAAGAGTGTCATAGCCCAGTGGCTGACCTCTTCCTACGACCGTGAGATCGCGGGTTTGACACCCTTCTCCTACGTCCGGTTAAATAATTTTCACCTCCCCGTGTGTGGTTCACCTCCTTCCTGTGAGATCTAAAAAAAAAAAGTTAATATACTAAGCAAGCTATGGCTGAGGAAGGGAGGGACCTGCTACCCTGTATTACTCTTGGCATATAGCTTAACGGGCCTTCCCAGGTGCAACTTTCACTTTGTTTTTCTTGTGCAAAAACTAACAAAAATCACGTGAACATCCCTCCCCTCGCTCCCTCGCCGTTTATGTATTCCATGTCCGAATTGGTCACTGGCCACCTTCCTTAAAATAAAATAAAATGCATGTGGGGGGGAAGTGAGAGTACTTACAGAGGGAATAAAAATCTTGGTCTAGGAGGAGGAACTAGGAAGACGACAACGCCACCGGCCGGCCGCTACTAACAAGAAGTGATTTTGGAGCAAAGAGTGAAGAGCGAAGTTTGCCTGTTGAAAAAAGGCAATACATATATTGGGACCTTAAAGACAATAGGAGGGGGTTTGTATTAATAGGCAATTGAGTTTGTGTACCACCCTCCAACTACCTTTTCTTCCTTTTAAATTTGATTTTCATTTGTTACAAAGATTTCTACAACCCCTTTTTACTCTTTACAAAATTACTAATATGATCCAATTTCTAAATGGGATATGTTTTACTAGTATATAAAAGTGAGTCTAAATATTCACTATTATTTCGAAATATTTATTTTGGTATAACGAGTTCGCTTGATGAGTAAGTGATAATGAGTGATGTCAAATCTTGAAAAAAAGTGATAGCTTATGAAGATAAGAATTGAAGTGTGAAAGATAGAAAAAGGATCTTAAACTCATTTGTAATAGAACTAGTAGTATACTTTTTTCCTTTGTACAAGAGTTTTTTTAGCTTCTTTGGTTCTTGTTATGTTTCTTCTATATTTGTGGGGTTTATAGATGTACTGAGGGGGAAAATTGATGAGAATTAATAGTAGAATAGTTGAAGTTGTACCTAACAATAGTCCAACCTTTAATAAATGTTGTTGCTAAAATCACTCTCTACTTTTTTTTTCTTCTGATCATTTGTTATATAATACACCTCACATTTCTAAATATAAGACTTTCATTACATATGCTACAAAAATTAAGATGTTTTTTTTTTTCAACTCGACAAAAGTAGTGTTTTTTGAAGGAAAAAAAAAAGATTGATTGAAGTAGTAACAATATAGAGAAGGCATGCATGTGTAAATTTATTGCAAACCGTCAAAGAAGATGATAATGTGACTCCCTAGTATTCCCCTTTATTGTCCTTTGGTTTCCATTAGTACAATACTATTCTTTGTTGCGTTATTGCGAGTAGTTGACGGTTGAATTTACGTCATTTCCATTAAACAGATTAATGACTATATATGCTTAATTAAATTTAATTTATTTAAACACACGTCATTTTAGTTTAGTCAGACCAACGTTTAAATTTGTGTATAGAGGAGATATAAAAAGGACAGGCTACACTTTTCTTGTGCACTCGCTTTCTTCATTTGATCAACTTTCTCAATTACTTCTAGAATGTGAATAAAGTAGGTGGTTGAGGAAGGAGAGAACTTAATTGCCAATTAAACTCGAAAACCTCTCCTTGTCGACTAATCATATCCACTAATGCACTCAATTCCAAGCATTGATCAAACCTTATACACACAACCTCTAAAGAAAGGAAAACCCAAAAATCGCCATGAAAATCAGCACTAGTTTCAATTCCAAGTCAGCAATGAATAGGATGGATTGCAAGAAGCAAAATACACATGCATGCAGGGGATCATAAGTCAAGCTCAGATTAATAGAACAACCAAAGAAGAGAGTGAGATAAATATAAGTATAGTAGTAGTAGTAGTTCAGAAGCAATAGCAAAAATGGCATTCTCATAAAACCATAGAGATGATGCAAAATTCCATCCTCTATTCAAATTTAAAGTTTATTGGACCAAAGACAGAAATGCTGCATGGTGTAATATCATTTTCAAATTTAACGCCGCATTATCTATTCCGATACTAATTTACATTCAGTGACTTGTATATGTTTGAGACAATAAAATAAAAGGACTGTGAAATTAAATTATTCTCTTCAAAATCCTCCAAAATAAGCATCGTGCTGAATGGTCCTTCGTATAACTTAGGAAACAAATTTCTGGTACTAACCATTTAGTATTTATCACAAAAAGAGTGACCATTTTTTTTCTTCAGAAAACAACACATCAAGGGAACTTAATGTCCCCTATCTACCTCCTATGATATATATGATATCATATTCAATGCATGCATGTTAATCAACTGGACTCTCCATCTATTTCTAGGGGTCACTTTGGCATGGATCCGGCCCCACAACCCGTCTTACATAAGTTGGAGTGGATTCTACCTACAAAGTAGGTCCCACCACGACTCATGTGAGAGGATTGTGGGTGCCAGTCCCACAAAGCCCGGTCCTATATTAGGATTTTCCCTATTTGAGATATACATAACATTGTATATTAAGAGATGGAAAGTAAAAAAAGAAGAGCAAATCAGTTCCTACTTGTTATGGCTAAGTAAGAGAAATAAGGAAGGAAGGAAGAAGAAGAGAAACACAGTACAAACAAGAACACAAAGAGCATCATAACAAACAAAAAAAGAAGATAATTTACGAGAAATAAAAGGCTTAAGAAACGAAATGTTTTGTAGGAGAAATATATAGTATATCAACCTTTCAAACTGTTTCATCTTATTCTTTCTAAAACAAGAAGTTAATTTAGTCTTAACAAAAGATAAATGCCCAAAAACTTGAAAAGCCCTTTGCAAAGATAAAGAATAAAACTCTTTGCTACCATCCTAGTTGAAGCAATAACCTCCCCAAGCTTTACGATGCCGGCCAGCAACCCTATTTCATCTGTAACAACACAATTAACTCCTTGATGATACTGATTCACAACTCAAAACTTTACTATATAGAGAATAATGTTCACTGAAATCTGAAAATGAGCTAGTATAGGAGCACCAAAGAGAAGAGCAGCTAATTTAATTCCTTGATTGTTCTACCTACACTTGTCCGAAAATCAAAACAAGAGCAACCTTAATTTCACTCACCCTCTTTTAAATATCATGAAAAGGGAAGCTTCATGTTAATATCATGCCTAAACATAGGTACTAGTCAACTAATTAACTGTACAAAATTAGCAGCGGCTTAATGATGGATTATTGAATAACCTTATGGAACAATAATAATAGTAATAACAGTTCATATCCAATTGTAAAAGGTACATCAGACTCATCTATATATGGTCCCCAAGCCAAGCAGTAGCCATGTGGTGAAGTGATGTACTATAAAGAATATGGCTAAAAAAAAAGGCATAACGTTTGTTTTTTCACAAAAGTACTCGTGGGGGCGACTAACATTTTCTAATGTACAAGTTCTCGATATATGACATTAAAATCTCTAGAATATTTCAACACTCTCACACAAAAGTACTCGTGGGGGCGACTAACATTTTCTAATGTACAAGTTCTCGATATATGGCATTGGAATCTCTAGAATATTTCAACACTCTCACACAAAAACTCCCAAGTTGAGTTTTCATATCCTCCATTACAATCATCAGATTCACAAACATAAGAAAATAAATTCCATTAGGGGGGTGTATTTTTGATTCACTTCAAAAATACAAAATTATCATTTCCTTCTTTCCCATGTTTCCTCCGCTCACAAACAATTCACTTTTACCCAACTCAACTAATGACAAAATTGAAGTTAACTATACATGGATGTAAAATCTTATATTCTTGGATTTTATATGAGACAGCGATAAAAATCAGAATTACTTATTAAAAAATTTAAAATTCATCTTTATTAAAAAATAAAGAAAAATAAGAGGACCTCGGATGGTGCTGAAGAAGCTTCTAGAGACGACGGAGGCTCATCAGCAGTAATCGGAAATTCCAAAGGGGGGACCCACTTGCCATAGACCCATTCCCGATGTAATCGGAGATCAGCTGCCCCAAACAGAATCAGCTCCCTTGAAGACCTGAAATAGACAGAATAACGGGCAGCAGGTTGAACAACATCAGAGGTGGCCGGGGAGGAGGAGGATGAACCTGGGTGACGACACCTTCCCACCAGCCATCGTTGTGGAAAGCATCAACGTCGTCGTTTAGGTGGAAAGTGCGTAGGGGCTCACGGGGAATGAGAGGGCGGACTAAGAGGAAGTTGACGTGTTCCCTGAGAAGCTTGGGGGAACCGTCGATGAGGTTGTCGAATTCGAGGTAGACTTTGATGGATTTCTTGGTTTTGGGAGGGGTTTTGAGAATGGTGGCTTCGTACCAGGACCCTTTGAAACCGGCATCTTCCAAGCATACTTCAACTTTTGCACCTTCCTTGAAGCATTCATATTCGTTGGCATCCATGGCTCCCGCTCAGGCTCAGAGCAACACTACCTTTTTCTTTTTACCTGTTTTCTGCAGTAACAATAATCAGCAGGGACGAGTGAATTTCGTCATCTCTCTTTTTTTGTCTTATTACATTTTGCTTTTTTTTAAAAAAGAATAGTGAGATATAGAATGTGACAAAATATTTGACTTAGTTACGGTCCAAATAGGAGGGAAGTAATTGAATTAGGAAACTAATTGAGCCCTTTTCCATGGAAGTGGAGATGAAACTAGCTAAAGCAATCCTCCTCCAATTTATAATAAGATAAATTATTAAAACTAAATTAGCTACATTCCATTGATTGATAAAACACACTCGAAACCAAGAGTGAAACGTGAAAAACCTTGCAAAACGCTCCAATTTTTTCCCTGAAATAAAGACATTCTTCGTTTCCTACAGATATTAATAGGAATTTTCCCATTTAAACCAAAAGATTAAATAGAATTTGTTACGTTCTATGGATAAAGGGAGATGAGAGACTAATTTTGTTACATTATTTTAACTAGTTTTTTCGACTAGGGACGAAAATCAGAGGCATTGTTGACTTGTTGAGCTTCAACCATGCCACAGAACAGAAGCAGCGTCTTCAACATCCTCCAAGACCCAGCAGAACAAGTTTAGGCTACTTCTATACAAAAACATGCACCACATATCTCCAGGGTTGGGTTCGGGTTTGTCAATGAACTCCTAATGCAATCCGCTCTCAGCTCTACTAAACTAAACTTGGGAAAATCGAGAGATGGAAAGGCACCAATGATTCCGATCTCATCTCCCTCTCACGTAATATCCTCTTGGTCCCTATAGGTAGGTAGATGCAGGGCCAATGAAGATAACTCAGCAACAAGGAGTATTACGTGAAGACCCCTTTTTCATCTGCACATGCGGATACCCGACGGCTGATGACCGATGAAAAAAAGGGTCCCCATAACTTAACGAAATTGGTTCTTACAAGAGAGTAGCTAAGCCTTCAAAACCACTCTGAATGCTCCTCACACCTTCTTTAATTCCCTCCAGTTCAGACTGCAAATTTGCAATTTCGCGATCTTTGTCCTCCTTCTTTGACATGGCAACTGAAAGCTTTTCCTGCAATTCCTTCATCTGCCTAGTGATTTCGTCTACCTCTTCATCGATTTCAGCCATCTCAAGGTTATGCTCCCCTATTTCACTGCCAATTTCTTCTATTTGGCTTTCAAGATTTTCCTGCTTTTCTTTCCCAGCCACAAAAGAAGTTATACGAGCTCTTAACACCTCAACATCAAATCCATGGCTTTCTAATTCACCCAGAGTCTCCAAAATCTCATCCATTTTGCTCTTTGGATCATCAAATTGCAGCCTCGAAGTTCTTTCTACCACGCTAGAAAATGTAACCATGAACCCTACAGCCAATCCTTCGCGGGAGCTTTCTTTACACTGCTCTAAAGGACGGAAATGCGGCTTTTGTGGCATTTTCCGGAAAACTTCCATAGATTCTATTGTTGACCAAAGTATAGTGTTCTTTACAAAAGGTAAGCATTCAGGCTCACTTTCAGCAGCACCATTTCTCTTTTCAACTACAGAACTTCCCCTCACGATTTCTTGCTGTTCACTACTTGCCTCAGCCTGTTCCTCAACATTTCTTTGTGGGGAAACTCCTAAAGAAGAAAAAACATAAAGTTTCTCAAAAAACTGCAAGGAGAATGATGCAGGATGAACATGGTTATTCGGCTTACTTGAGCCATCATTGGTTGTTGGTGGATGCATTTCCTCAAACCATTTTGATAGAGGTTGATCATCAGATGTGTTAGACAATTCCTTGGTGACCATTTCTACATCTTTTCTCATGGAACTTGGGTCGGCTTTTTTCTTCTGCTCGGTTGCATTGGAAGAATCTACATTTGAAAGAAAATAAAGTTAGCATGCACAGTAAACTATAACCAAGAAACTATCAGTTCCTCACAACTCCATCAGACCTCACAACTCCATCAGACAACCAAAATATGTCCCTAGCATATGAGAGGTAAAAAATTCATACTGCTTGACTGGAAAAATCTAAGCTGCCAATTGAACCTAAATTAAGCATATTGCTCACCACGTGCTTGGGACGCAGTATTTAAAATTATCTTCCTCTTTCTACCTCTCTTCTGCGAATGCTTTTCATACTGCTTGATCGGATCTTTAGCAACTTCATCGTTTGGCACTCTCGGTGATGTTTTCGCAATACCTTGTTTATGTTTCTGCTTTATTTCATGGTGTTTGATCGGATCTTCAGCAACTTCGTCATTTGGCACTCTCAGTGTTGTATTCGCAACACCTTGTTTATGTTTCTGCTTTATTTGGTTATTAACTGTGGGCTTCTTGCCACTTCCATTGATCACACGTTCCTGACCGGCGCCCAAGGTATCCATACTTGTTGTAACCTCTACAGTAGCAAGATAATTATTTTCAAACAATTCATCAATGACAATACTTTTGCTGGCCTCATCTGGAAACCATGAGACCAATAAATACTAGAACTTACAGAAATAAGCTGACTGTATATCAGGTATGTCATACTATACCTGATTCCCTTGAGGGGATGGAACTCTTCGTTGCTGATTTTGGAGGCCGACCTCTCCGTCTCTTCTGACTCTTCTCTCCCAGTTCAAACTGATCAATAACCTACACCCATCCACAACACATTAGAGAAAGCTTTCCCTCAAACCAAGCACCATAACCCCCACCCCCAAAACCTCCGTCCCAAATTATCTGTCCACTTTGACAAATGCACGGGTATTAATGTTTTGGTGATTTTGATGGTAAAAGATAAGTAAAAGTCTAAGAAACCCCTCATTAATTTTATTAATCTCATTTAAATTTTGTCTTTCTCTCTCCTTCTCACACAACATTCAACCACCTCTTAAATATGTGTTGGAAAGTGATAATTTTACTAAGAGTATTCAATGAGGAGTTGGAAGAAGGGTAAAATTGGAAAATTTGTCATTAATACATACTTTATTTAGAAAGTTGACAGTTAATTTGGGATATACAAAAAAAGAAACGTGTACAGTTAATTTGGGACAGAGGGGAAAGAAATTAGGTCAGTATGAAACAATGCAAGCTAATAGATGGAGAGAATGAATTTCCTAAATAGATCACTGTGTATATAATTTGGTATATTCTTCAACCCCAAAGCCAAAATAGACACATCATGCCCATGTCCTCCAAGTTAGGGAATTTAGGGGAGAAAAGTAAGAGAGAGAAAACTTGAGTAGGGGAAAGAAAAAAAGACAATGTGAGATAAGTTTTTTCTCCAAGTGTTTGGGAGTCAAGTTATAACTACCTCTGTCCAATTTTAATGGAGTGTTGAATTTCAAGCAAATATAAACCTAAAAAGACAAGAATGCCTTGCATTAATTTACTCAAACACTTGACAAATAAGGGTAAAGGTGGAAAGTATTTGTTAAAACACTATTCGAATTACAAAAAGGACAAGTTTTAGACAAGAAAAAGGTCATTTGTGACTTGAAAAAATGGACGGAGTGAATAATTTGCACTCTATTTATTTTCAAATATGGCTTATATAACATTCCTTTGAATCTCATTAACCAGTTTTCTAGCACTTTAGGGCCCTCTATTTTTCCTCTCTTCTCCACTTTCTTTCTTCCAGAACTTCAAAAGGTAAAATACTTTCTCTTAATCTCAAATGATTTCTTTTCCACTGTAATAATTTCCTGCCAAACCAAGCAAGTGTTTATCAAGATAACAAGCAGCATTAGCTCCTTAAATGCTTCACCTGTTATACTTCTAATTCACATTAGTGCTTTATGCATTATCCATGCAAGCAGGCATTCTCATGATAGACGATTTGTTTCGCAATCTTATATCTCTTTCATGGATCCCTGAGGATTTAATGCCATTGCTATATAACTTTCCTCGGTCAAGAAATTCTGGATGATTTACATTGTGCATGGGATGCAAAATACCTACTTAAGAACATCCTGACCCTAAAACTCACCTTTACAATGTGTAATCCTGTGTCATCCAGGCCAGCCCAATCCCCTATATTCTTTGATGACTCCCCTCCAATGGACTGAGAAGGTTTTTTGGCTCTTGAACTTCTCATCTTATCACATGCCAAACCTAAGACGATAGAAAGGTTAGTTATTTTTCTCATGGACTCTCTTTGCACATCTTCTGCATAACCCTCCTTACCTGCTTAACTTGGCAATGGTGCTAACTTAAGAATAATAAAAGAACATTAGCCCTCAACAAAGAAAGTGAGAAGCAAAGTTACCGACCATCAATTGAATTTTGAGCTCTTTCAACAGGTACTTCGGTAAAACCGTCATTAGTTTCCACACCTGACATAGGACTATCCTCCAACTCATTAAACTTCATCCGTTTACGCTTCTGCGAGAATGACCAAATAATCCAGGTTGGAAGTGTTAGATGACACAACAAGCAAATCAAACATCATAACCATTAATAGGTACTTTTAGAAATCCACCAAATTGCTTTATCAATTAATAGTAAGAACCAACATTTGGTTTACCTAGGTTGATTAGAAAATTTATTCCTCCTTTTTTACCTTTTTTTTTCTTTTTTGGCCCAGGAGACTAAAGTAGTCCCTTGGCAAACTTTTTAAGTAAAACATGTTTGTGGTTAGTTCCCGCTTAAGTTTAGTTATACGCGGAAACAAAATTAATCATTCAATCCTAAGATAACTAACAGGGGTAAATAACAACTATTGCCTAAAACCATTTCATGTTCCAGCCTTGCATAAAGGTTATCCTAAAACCACCTGAATTCAAACATGGTGAAACATTTTTGTGCAGCGTCTTTATAGGGCATATGCATTTTCTAAACACATCAGAACAGAAATTTCTACAACACTAGACTGATGCTAGTGTCCTTTCAAATACAGAAGAGTATGGAAACTTAAACAGTTCAATACACCTCTATGACCTTAACCTGTAGCCTTCTTTAAGTCACTCCAGAGACAAACAGTGGCATTACTTCATAGAGGTAAAACAATTAATTCAATTTATTTTCCTCAATAGAAAAAATTATGATGTCAATCATGCTACAAGAAAATAATAAAATAAGAGGTAACTCACAATTCTCTTTCCCCAAGAATGACTATCAGACGACTGATCTCCACCCAAAGGTTGTTTTGAGTTATTTCCAATACTTTCAGATCTCGGGCTCACAACATTACTAATTTTTTCTTCACTTGGTGCCTCAACTGTATTTGCACTTACAGGAGATGCAGTAGGGGATGGAATTGCTATTGGTATTTCATTTACTGAACACTCTTTATGAACAAAATCAGAAGGAACATGAGGTGCAACTCCTGAGGGTTTCTCAACCTGATTCTCCCTTGAATTCGAATTAGAAAGTAATTTATCCCCAGACAGGCTTTTTGTAGAGCCTGAACTGCCAAGTGAAACAGCAATCTCTAACATATTGGTACTATTGCAGACATGACCTCCATGGTCCTGATAATCAGATGAGATCAACACATCCTGCAAAAGAAACAAAAAGTTCAGTCATCTAAAATAGGGCATAGAACATGAAGCAAGGAAGAGTACTCTATTTGAGTCTTAAGTTACAAATATCCATAATGTAATTTGCTTCTTTCATTTTCATTTTTAAGATTTTTCAATTTACCTCTGTTTGACTAGTCAAAACTATTATTCCTACAGTAAGGAGAGAGATTCAAAAACTCAAATTAAAAGCATGTTCTGGGTTCTTGAAATTCTAGCCAAATACACAGATTCCCTTTTTTTCCGACACTATTATAAATACAGTAGGTGTGCCAAGGTTGTAGCACCTAACTTACGGTTGACTGGAAAAAAACAAAGAAAAGTTAATCGAAATACTGGATAGTTACCAACGAAGTTATCTGCAACACGATTCTTGCAGAATGGTTACTGCGTTAATAGAACCAAAGTAGTGATGTACAACCCAAGAAAGGGTATTCAAAACTATAATGCATTCAGATAGTACTTTGTGTCTGGGTGTCCAGGTTTAAAGTTTTAATGCTTGAATTAAGCCTCTCGTGTATCATGCCTTTCACTCCAATTCTTCCGCATTCACGCTTGTGGCTCCCCACCCCCCCCCCCCCGCGCGGGGAAAGGGAGGGAGACAATGCTAACAAATCTACCATGAAATGGCAGCTGAATTGTTATTTGGTCATGTAGAATAAACTCATTGCATATAGAAAGAAAACACAAGATTGAAACTTTTGGCAATCCATTTAAATCATCTTTGTCCAGGAGCATACGTGCCTTGTCCCACAAGCAAACATAGATAGGAAAGAGAGAGAAAAACTTCTGTCACCTCTCTTGCAAGAGTTTTTCTCACTAAATCATCCAAAAAGAACATAAGACGCATTTTTACTACATGCAAGTGAATAGCAGGAAAAATAAAATTGAGGAAAACGGAACTGTGAGGAAAAAAGGGGGAAGAAAGAAGGACGTGATTACATTAACCATCTAGACCATAAAAATCCTTAAGGAGAATATTATCAAACCTGAGAAGCAGTGAACCATTTGCCATCTTTCCATTCCATGTGAGGCCTCAATTCTGAGTGACTGAATTCCCTGTCCTTATTTGATTGCTTAAAAAAGACAACATAACGACTATTAGCAAGTTCTTTGGTAATAACGCCACTTCTCCAGCCACAATCATAGAATGCATCCACCTTCTCAAACAAGAAGAAATTTTTATCCTTGAGATGAGGAGGACAGGGTCGAATATGAAGGGAATCAACAATTGCATTCAGTTGCCCCACAAGACCACTCCTATCCTGGATCTGGTATTGCGTCCTGAAAATGCCATTCCCAGTTTCCTCAAGTACAGTTGCTGGGAACCAGCTTTCTTGATGGCCTTCACTATCGAAAGATATTTCCACCTTCTTACCAACACTAAACATCATTCCTGCTGCTATCTTTCAGGGCATCCAACGAGAGAAAGGAAAAATAAGAACCAGCAATCTGGTAGCTCGAACTAATAACATCCGAATAATACATATACTTAAAGAGCACAAAATATCAAATTTTAGATATGAAACTAATTATACCTTAGGGAAAAACAGAGGACAGTGTGCCCTCAATATATGTAGGGGAACAACACAGAGGATAGTCTACCCTTAATCTACATAACTCCATAAACATAAATATGCTCTTACTAAGGAAAGCTAGTGCCCTTAGCACAACACTTATGACTCCAAAAAACGCCCCTGGTTCAACACCCTCCTCCCCGTTACTATAGTTACCCTCACTCACAAACAAGGGAGTGAGGTTGGTGGTTTGGACAAACGAGGGTAAAGTAAATTACTTAACATGATTGTTATTCGTCGCACCATGTTTTACTAACGTGGAAATCGAACAATCAGCCAAAAAACAGAAAACGGACAAGAAAACTTAAATTTTTGGTGTGGAGTTAAAAATGGGTTGAATTCGCTTGTCAAATTATACCTGATTGACGGGTCGGAGCCAATTTCCATTAACCCAATCACGATGGAATCTCAAATCAGAGAATCCAAACTCGATCTCATCAGTAGGATTCTGAAATGCAACAAGAAATGTAGAGTTGTCCTGAAGAAGTCGAGTGATGACGCCAGTCCACCAACCGTCCAGGTAATAAGCATCAACGATGTCGTCTAGCTCGAATGGCTTGGGATGTGTTTCTTCAGGAGGCACCGGTCGAATAAAAGCTGCATTAACATATTCTCTTAAAGGAAGTGACGAATCTTCTTCGGAAACCAAATTCCGGTACTCCACGTAAGCCTTGTCGGAATTGGGGTTATTTTTGTTGGAAGAAGGTGGGGAGAGGAGAGTGGCGGCGAACCATACACCTTTGAATCCTTCTTCGTCGGTGGAGATTTCGACTAAGGAGCCTTTGCGGAGGAGGTGGAGTGTTTGGGGCTGCTGGCTTCGGTGATAATTGGTAGCAGCGCCCTTTTTAGGCTTCATTTTGAGTATGTGGACTAACTCGGGCTTTTGTTGCCCAAATCCGACCGAAGCCCTAGGGGGTTTTTTCCCCAATTTTTGTGTGTGTGTTTTTTATAGCTTGACAGCTCGCACTGCCATAGATGATAAAAACTATGGGAAAAAGTTTAGGCTAGAGCCATTGACGTAACGTAAGTATATCAAATATCAAATTTATAGAATGTTTTAAAAAATTATAATAATAAATAAACTTTTCATACTTCTATAATAATAAATAAAATAAAAAAATTAGGAGTGTATATCAATCATCTCTTATATATTATCTCGAAAAATATGCAGAAAGTTGAGATAAATCGGAACAAATTTGGGTTTAAAAAATACTTCAATAAATACTGACAGAAAGCCCCGATCTAGAGAAATCAAAGATAAATCTTGCATATGAATCTTGAAAATTTAAGAAATACACATAGAGACATTGGTGAATCCATCATGGTGCCACATTATGGTGTCAGCGGGGTCAAATTGACCCCCCACTGATAAATAAATAAATAAATAAATTAGTATACTATGATATATTTTGCTCCATTTAGATGATAAATGTATAAGTGACCCCACATAATCGTTGTGAGCCCCTCATGATTTCCACTTACCAAAATAAATGTGGAAAAGGAAAACCCGACCAAGATCTGAAGGGGTCGAAGCCCCTTTGTCCAGTTATGTGTAAAAAAATGGAGAATCTACCCAAGATCTGAATGGAGACTGGAGGCTCCGTCTAGATCTATGTGGAAAGGGGGGAAATTTGCTCCGTCTAAATCTGAATAAGAAGGGGGAAATTCGGTCAAGACCTGAATGAAGATCAGAGGCTCCGTCCGAATCTTGGAGGAAAAGTGAAAATCCAGCTCCGTCCAAATCCGAGTAAAAAATGAAAATCCGACCAAGACTTCATAGAGATCGAAGGCTCCGTCCTGGATCTAGGTGGAAAAAGGGAAAATTCGTTTCCATACATATGTGGTTGGAGAAGACAGAGCGGGAAGGAGACATTAGAGAGAAAAGACGAGACATACGAGAAAAAGAGACGCAACAATGTTAGCATAAGCTTGGATTATTTTTTTTGTGAGATGCCACATTAAATTTTGAAGCGAACTAATTATAGGCTCCAATTCTAGTTAATTCGTCTATGCTCATAAAAAATAATAAAAACTAGATAAAGACCACTTGGAAAAAAAAATTGAGTTGGCAGGCGGGGCATTCTGCCTCGAAGAAGGGCAGACTTGCACAACAAATGTCTACCGTCAAAGCAGCTCCACATTGGGCAAAACCTCCGTTTGCAAGTAATGGAGATTCTCTTATACAGTCTCCTCACGTTTTTTGAAGGCTTTACTTTCCATAGGTTGGGCTGTGAATAGAATCATCGTCACTTATATGAAAAATTAATAAGTCAAGTACGTACCCTAATTACACAAATTATGAACATCAAACTTTTATAGGAGAGAGACTCCGACTTTGTTGGGTAACCTACCTAGGTTTCTAGTTTTTCTCCGCCGCCTTTGTGTGCGCATTCTGACTGGACGATGAGCCTTATCGCTTGTCGGAGTCCTACGACATTGAATCAACACGATGCCGCTGATATATCAATCTGCCATCATTCGTGTGTTATCGGAAAGGGGAATCCGACTCTGCATCGACTATTGATCAATTCTTGGTTTGGATGTGCTCCAATAATGGAGAATATACCGGGCACAAAAAAATAATAATAATAATAATGACTGATTTGAGTATTTTTCATAAAAAAAAATGACTGATTTGACATAATTATATGTTAAGAAAAGAAAGAAAAAATAAAAGAAAATTAGAAAAAGAAAACATTGCACGAGGCTAGCTGGGCACAGCTGAACTGAGAAGGAATCGCTGAGACCTTGAGAATCTGACTATGGCGTCCTTCGCCGGAATCCCATCTCTTCCTTTCCCAATCCTAAAAAAATATGGAAAATCATCTTCTTCTTCATCATCACTAGTAGTATCACTTGTCAATTTCAGTGACCGCCGATTGGGTTACGCGAAACCGATGATAGCTGCCTCTGCAAGTGGGTCCCCGGGTCTTTACTCCGCCGAGCAATTCGACCTCACTCCGGAGAACGTCGACATGGTTCTAGATGATGTTCGTCCTTATCTGATTGCCGACGGTGGAAACGTTGACGTCGTATCCGTCGAAAACGGCGTCGTATCTCTCAAGCTTCAAGGTTTGATTTTTCATCTCTTCATTCCTTGCTTCTTACTAACTCTGTTTCAAAATATATGCAACATTAGCACTTTTAATGCATAACAAGGAAATAGTTGAAAGACAATTATTACGAAGGAAAACAAATTTAATATTTCCTTAATGAATGACTGAATTGTTGAAGAGTTATTAGTGGTTAACACTGAAAATTTTATATTAATAAATATGTGTTAATTTCTGAAGTGTAACTAAATATTTTGGAATATATAGAAAAATCGCAAATGTTGTGGATATTGTGGAACGGTGGCCGACATCAACAATAACCGAGCTTATTCACAATATTTTAATGAAAAAATTCAAAGGCCTTGTAGTGTAGGAATCAAGGGATTTCTTACTAGGTTACAAGGGAAAATGTTTTGATCTGGGAATGAAAGTGATACTCTGGAATTTTTTCTACTTCAGTACTAATATAATAGCTGTTACAACCAACTAGCTATTGAAGGTCTTTTTTCTGTTAATCAATTTAAAAGTAGAGGAACTGCATAATTATCTGATAATGGATATTAGATTTCTTCTCCTGTGTTTCTGAAGAAATTTCGATGAAATCGAGCTTTTAAATAGCAAGCTGACAGAGCATTAAAAGATACGAACACAAATAGGAACTCAGTATCACTAACAGATTAGCTCAATGGCTTTTTTTCCCACTAGAATTAAGAGGTACATTAACAAAATTTAGTGCCAAAAACAAAAATATGTTGTCTGTTTTCCTGCATCCTTTGAGGCTCTAAATCTTAACAGCAATCCGCAAGCTAAGTTGGATCTTTACTTTTGTGATTTTGCTAACTTGTAGCATTTTGATTGTTTAGTAACATGTAAATTGAACTGATAGATGCTTCAGTTTTGCATGGATAAACAGGGGCATGTGAAAGTTGTCCCAGCTCAACTACTACAATGAAGATGGGGATTGAAAAAGTGCTTAAGGAAAAATTTGGCGATGCTGTCAAGGATATTTGCCAAGTATACGATGATCAAACAAATGACACCAGTGTCGAGGTGAGTTAATTTCTAGCCCATTTCTTCTTATATGGAGTTTTCACTTGAATTACCTTGAAATTTGAAATATAAATGTCTGATTGATTTAAGAGAGAAAAATACATTTTGATATACAGGCAGTAAATGGTCATCTTGACATCCTGAGACCAGCCATTAAGAATTATGGTGGTAGTGTCGAAGTGTTATCCGTTGAGGGTGGAGATTGTGTGGTAAAATATGTCGGGCCCGAGTCTATTGGAACTGGAATTAAAGCTGCAATTAAGGAGAAGTTCCCAGATATTGTCAATGTTGCTTTCACTGATTAGCTTGCTTGGAGATAGAAATTATGGCCTGATACTTTTGTCATCTGTTATTAGCCAAAGCTTTGGCTCGCTACACAACGTGAGAAATCCGTACCTTGCTTGTAGGGAACACTACACACAATTTGTAAAGTGCTAGTAATAGTTATACATGTTCACACATGTTAATGAGCAATACATTATGTATCTAAGACTACTTATTGATGTATTTGAGCCCTACATATAACACTTTCAGAATCATTAAGCAGCTGAGTAGAAAACATTGGACATGCAATTATATTTCTGTACTCATTCCTACTTCCATCGATTTGTCTCATTCAAGCTGAATTGTCTTTAGAAACAGAAGCAGCAGGGATTGATTTTAGCCACCGGGATAAATTAATCAGGAAGGGCACATACACGAAATAGCAAGTAATCGTCCAAGTGACAAGCCCCTGCACACAACAAATAAAAGTTTCTGCTTTAGGACCCCTCTGCATTGAGAAATTACACTCCTTGTTTGAGGTTTAGTTACCTGGCCAAAGATCTCAACATTTGCTTGGGGATAATACCACAGGTTGAAAAATCTGAAACCAGTATAAACTTTAATGAATCTGGAGGTTCAAGATTCTGACTGGAAGAAGAAAAAAGGGAAAAGAGAAGGAAATCTTAATTACTTCATTAGAGGAACCTCAGCGAGTGGACAACCAAGACCTATAATACAAGCCAGTAGAAATCCCAACCTTGTCCCGTCGAGCAACAACCATGCTACTTCTGCACCTGCAAATAATATGTAGGCTTCAATGTTGGCTGGTATTCCAGCTTTGTACATTTCGGCGCTCAATTCAAGGAATAGTACCAATCCCCTGCATGTACCAATTAACATTAGTCACTCGAAAAGGGTTGGCTAACAATCTGCTTCCCTTTGATCGATGAGGGGAGAGAGAAACGTTATATACTCACGCGAGTGATGCTAGAGTTTTCTCGGTGCTGCCTTCCTTAGTAGCCATAGGGAACTTGTCATCAATTGCAAGTTGCAACAAACCTACTGTAGCGTAAAACAATCCAAGCAAGGGAGGAACCTGCAGCCGAGGATGAACAAGTAGGCCTATTAGTATATACCAGAAAGATGGCAGGAAACGAGGAGCAGTGTGCCTACCTACCCAAATGTTGGTGTGAATGGGACCAAGGTCGATAGCACCAGTTTGATATACCACAAGGTTTACCCTGGAATGTATGGAGTCAAGGAGAGGGCCAAGAACAAAACCAGAACCAAAAAGCAGCCCTGCATTTCTGAATCTGATACTCGGTTGGCTACCGTCTCCGAGGCTACAATGGATTTTAGTCGGAATCGTCATTCTGCAGTTTAGAGGATTAGGAGAAGATTTAACAAGAGAAACAGAGGAGGGAAAGCCAATTGTTGGTGTATGCATCTTCAATTCATTATTTTCCTTTGCTTGCGGTTCAGTCCATTCATATGATCCAAACTGTTTGGTTACCATCACAAGTGGCCCAGTCTGACCACAGTGGCAACATATGTGGTAGATGATAGCCTATTTCATCATTCCATCCAATTTATTAGTTTTTTGTGGAATCAGCCACTCACTTTGTGTTGGGAGGGCCTTAGAGCGCGGCTCTTCCTGGAAACCTGCGTGGTTATGGGGCTGCTCTTTTTTTTAAACCCTATCTTAGTTTGAATTTTTGGTATTTATTCCCTAGTGTTTTATCATTGTATTCACTTTGTAATGTTATAAAGAAGAGCTCGCCCTTTTTATCCGAAAATGCAAATCGCATCGATCCAAAAACTTCAATTGTGGGTACTCTCTTTTAATTTATCTTATTTAAGGAGAAGGAGCTACTCAAGGGATCTAATAGATATATTTATTATAGTTACAGAACATTGTTCTTCTTGTTCACCTTACAATCACAAAGTTGACAAAATACAGAAATCCAGATACATCAAGTAAGAATTATTTCCTTCAACTGAATATGGGCCGACACAAAAAGAGAACCAATTAGAATGAGTTCAATAACACGCTGTAGGCACCAGGAGTTCAATAGCACATACCGATTTGATTCATGTATGTTATAATGATTTCTGCAACTGTCGACAAGGAGATACTACTCAGGCTCAAAATGACTAACAAACTATGATCACTGCATCTATACAACTCGAGGAAGCCCTTAAGAAGGCTAACAACAGCGCCCATAACTTTCTCCTTTTTCTTTTTGTGACAATTTTTAAGTCAGCAAAATTTTCAGCTCCAAAATCAGTCAACCATCAGGAGACCTGAATTTCCTTGGCCTTTTCGATTGTGCAGGTGATGATGGAGCATCTGACACTCTTGCAGGTGCCTTCAGAATCAAATGCACAGGAAAAAGATGTAGCAGAATAATCAAGAAAACGAAATTAACCAACATGCTAATAAGCAGAAAAAGTATAAAATGATTCACACAATTGTTGATGGTACCTTGCGCTTCTGGTCCCTTTTCCCCATCCGATCGCCTAAAACAACAATTGGATGTCAGTTTCATTAGGAACAATGTATAACATTAATGTCGAAAACAAGAATCTAAAACCTCAAAATAGAAGCCGATCTGAAAAAAATAGAGGAAACTAAGATTATAGTTTGAGCAGCAGTTGCGGTTACCTCCAAAACTTAATGAATCGGGAACAAAAGTACGATCCTGATCAACACCACGCTGTGAATGCTGATAACAAATAAATCAAGGCTTAACCAAATGTATATTCGGCTCTTGAACTACCAAGACATCATATAAGACTTCTCTCGTAACAGGAAATAAGGAATGTCTCACTAACCTTAGGAGGCGTGCCTGGTGTTTCAGAATAAGAACCATCGCGAAAAGACGAGCCTTCTGCTTCCTTGTATTGCAACTGACATATCATGCACATAAAATCAAATTCAGGCTCAGTTAAATTGGCAAGTGCCGATCAGCAATTCTGAAGTAAACGGCAAGGAATTTCCTTTTCTCCAGCAAGAGGAGGTTGGCAGGGGTAAAAGCCCCCATAGATAGAGGCAACATAAAGGTCAAAGAATCAAAGAAAGTTGTTCACCTAGATGCTCTATAAATCATATATGGATGGATACTAATAAACTGGTGAACAGTTTCGGAATACATATACATATATATCAAATCAGCTGAACAATCCTTTGCAGATAGATTAGCCTATGAGTGTTGGTCAAACACACTTGGAAAAAAAACTAAAAAAAGGCCCAAAAAAACATTAATCACAAAAAAATCAGAGCACTATATTATTAGTGGTACAAGGAAAACATGTAATGAACAATTAAGATATAACAAACCTGTAAAAATGAAAATTTAAGTAGAAATCATCATATGAACAATCAAGGGAGTTTGGATAGAGAATCACCTGCTTTTGAAGGTTCAGTAGAGTCAATATTTCTTTCCTCAGCTCAAGATGCTCAGCACATACAGCTTTGGTTGGGACCTTGGGTTTTAAATTAACCTATGAAACAGCGGAAGCTTATCGGTTCACTCCATATGGTGCAAACATGACAGTAAAAGGTAAGGAAGGTATGCTTTGACTACTTCAGTTGTATTTTATTTGTTCACTCAGAATCTTTCTTTTCTCTGGGAAGATAAACTAGTTCTCATAATGTTATCAACCTGATTTCTTTAATATCATTCTGTAATAGAGGAAAGATCAGTGAGGAAGGACGGTAAAGAACTTATTTGTAAACTTTCAGTGATTAGACTGCAGGGGAGCCTTCTTCTTATTCTAATTTATGGGGGGAGGGGGGTTGTGTTTCATAGCGTTGTCATTTCATGAATAAAGGCAAAATACATTAGATACTCTTATGAAAGTAAGTGTAATCCTTGTGGATTGAGTATTTAAGCCCAAGGTGCCATTCTATTTCCCCCCTAAAGATATAAGGAAAATAACTCATGAATTCCAAACTGTTGGACTAGAATAGAAATCCAGGAGTATTATTAAGAGGTCAAAACTAGAAAAGAGATATACTAAATCCTAACGGTATAAAATCAAACAAATAGATCATGTAACAGAAACAAACCCCAAGATCTTGTAAGGTTTGCTCAACACGCTTGATAGTCCGAAGTCCTGCTGATGAACTAACAGCTTGCACCATCTGCTCTAGAGCATACGTTCTCAAGTGCACCCGCATCTGAAAAACATCTGAGTCAGTTATAAGTTGAAGGTTTCCCCAATAATAATAAAAAATAATTCGTTCAGTGTTTTGCAGCTTCCGCGCTATAAGATTCCTCTTCATTATACCGACATTTTTTTTTTCATTTCACTTTCTTTTCTCCTGAACCACAGTAATGCAGCAGACTTTCTAGATGTAGTAATATTACTTTTAGAAAGATGATAATGAGACATAATTGTAGGACCACTTCAAGAAATTTAAATGCACGGCAGCACGTGCATGGCAATGGCATATTCTTTTGTCATCATAAGATCGAACTTAGAAATTAAAGAAACTGATCTGTATCAGATAAAACATGGAAGTAATGGTTTACAGCATACCGCCCGAAGAGAGGCTATAGTTGAAGCAATTTCTGATGCTACAGGTGTGACGGTAGCACTGCTAGGACATTGAGCGTTAGGAGAAGGTGTGACGGAATCAATAGCAGCAATGGCCCCTTCATTGACCTCTGCACCCACATCAGGCATGGCTTGGTGCTCTAACTCATCAGTGGCCTGAAGAGGAAAATAAAAAATCAGGTATTTCTAGAAAACTTGGACTTTGTCATCATGCGAGTTACCAAAAAGGAAAATAAAATAAAAGAAGGGACTTCTATAACTTGCCTTTGTAGCTTTCCGAGCTTCAGATATTCTCTTTGCTTCAGCAAGTACCTACAGAAAAAAGCAAAAACGTAAACAGCTATAAAATCAGGGGATTCAGCCTGCTGCTTCATTGAACATACTATTATTTTTTATGCATTCGTGACTTGGAGATGCAACAAAAACCTCGTACCTCTGCATCTCTTCTCTCCTGATGCTTTGTTTGAGAAAGCACCATAGACAACGCACGTTTTCGCTCGATCTCATTGGAGATATTGTATGGCTCCTGTAAAGTTGTCAATAGTTAAAAGGTTACAGAGACTATGACATGCCACAACGAATCTCAAACTCGGGCAGGAAAAAACTTGGGTAACCAGATGATTTTGCAATAAAAGCTAGTATAAGGTTCAGATTCTTGAAACTTTAATATAAGAAAAAAAATCACTGATTCTGCAAACCTTCACCATAGGATGCCCAGCAACTTCGGCAGGAGATGGAGCCCTTGAAACCAGAATTGCTTTGGAGACTGGAAAAGATGAGAACTTGAAATTGTCAGAACAAAAATCACAATCATTCAACCTATGCAGTACTCGACAAGACTGAAATTTGAAATCCAAACATGGGGAATAGTGAAAAAAATCAAAAATACCAGTATAATAACGATTCTTCAGATCCTCAACCGTGCGCGAGGTTGGAAACCTATCTGCTATAATGACGAAACGAAGATCAAAGCGCTCACACAAGTTAAACAATTGATCTGTCTCTTCCTTGGACCACATCTAGAAAAGAGAGCACACAATAAAGTCACTCTAATGCCCTCATAGTGCAAGTAAATAATAAAAAGGGTGCAAGGAATAAAGTAAAACAATCAACTATAGCATTTAAATCTTGAAAGGGACTAGCAGTGTCTGCAATCCTATTCAAATAGAGCAATGTTCAGATCCCAAATACATATCTATGCTTCCTTTTCTTGACGCTTGAGGTCAAATATGGGTCAAGAATTACAAATCCCTCCCCCGAAGAGCAGGATACAACGACCTAAAGAACCAACTAACAAAAGGGTAACCCTATAGATAGTGGATCAAAGAACTAGATTCACATAATTGACTTCATACAATAAGGTTTCCATACAACAACAACAACAACAACAAAGCCTTAATCCCAAGTAATTGGGGCTCAGCTACATGAATCAATATAAAATTTCAGTGTGGTCCTTCACATGAATACATTCCCTCCACTTCCTTTTGTCAAACACCATACCCTCATCCAAGTCTAACAAATTCATATCATTCTTGATGACTTCGGTCCAAACTTTCTTCGGCCTCTCCCTACCTCTTACAATAAGGTTTCCATGCGAGTAAAAAATATGTCATTACCCGTAAAAAAATAGTTTTCTCCACAATAACTTTAACTAGGTCATGAATCGATTTTGCTTTCCCAACAAGGCAACAACTAAGGCAGAATTCTTCAAATCTTGTTATATAATATAAACTGGTACCTACAGGATCAGATAGATACTTCTCGTATTCCTCATCTGTGTACTTGATCACATCAACTGACTGTAGTGCAAAAGAGAGAGATTAGAAAACCCATCAGACTGCTTGAATAATACTGTGTTGTGTGGAAATTAAGCGAGAACATTTCCATTCACACACCTTGTTATACTTGGCAAAAGAATAATCGCCCGTAGGAGGAACTCCATTTACAACTCTAACCTGCAGGTGGCAATAGAAAACTTGTTTTTGCACCATAAAAAACACCAGGGGAATCCACACACACATACCCAAAAAAAAACCTGGATAATAATTTAAATTTTAAGCTATATATAGCATGAGACATACCCAATGATAGAGCTGCAGATTGTCTTTTCTAGCAGAGTTTGTGAAAGGAAGCCACTGCCATGTAATCTGGAGAAGACGTCAAAAACCATTGTTTTAGTAGTCAAAAAAATGAACTCAATTACTATCTTACAAAAATGATAACTAATCAAAGCTTTTGAAAATGAAAAGGATTCATTTCATTATTTAGAACCCAACAATATGGCTGATGAGAAATTCTACGAATACAAAAACATCAGGATCATAGTACCAGAGAGGATATGCAACAATTCAATATCAAGACCAGATTTTTCTGAAGCACTTTTCACATAATCAAGATATATAAGCCGAATTACATAATCACATGCTTCACCAAGGTAGAAGTTGAACAGCAGGGAAAGAAGTCTACTTTATACACAACCCAACAAACCTTCTCATTCTCTGATTGGGTTCGGCGTTTCAACTGAGCTACATCAATAGAAGGCATGAGAGGTGCCACGCCACCGGTAAGTGCATAAACCTAAGAAAATGCCACAAATTTCAGAACGATAATTCCAAGAAAATATCATAAGGATACAGAAATAAAGTAAACTAGCACAGTTGGAGCAGTAATTCTGACTCATGACAATACCTCTCTCGAAATACCATCAGGCTTCCTTTGAGATTCTTTGGGAGGTCTGGACTTCTTTTCACCCGGTAAAGTGAGCGTATTCGAATTTATGGGTGAATTCTTCGGCAATCCCAATATATCCTTGGCATCCATCTCTGATCCTACAATTCCCAAATACTAGGGCTTTTTTCTCTGCTTCCAAATATCTTCAATTTCAGCACCTTCTCATATATAATTCCGGTTCTCTACACGATTCGAATTGCAATGATTGATAAATTAGGGTACCGCCAAATCAATTTAGGAAAATCGGGTTTTATTTAGAGCGCGAAAGGGGAAGAAGAGACTAATTTGTTTTTTACTTCACCTCCGGCTCCGGGTGATGATTCAATACTGGATTTTAACCGTTACAATGTTTTAGTCGGACCCACACAAATATATTAGACTATTTAGGCCCAGTGTTTTTGTTGGAATGAAGGCCCACAGTCCAAGGTATTCTCTGCTTTTAAATTCACAAGTTTGTATTAGCCCACTTCTTAAACCATCCAGAAATCCCTTGGCCCAATAACAAAATTTCATTAACGTTTATGCC